>PVIA01014241.1:16934-28129 GCA_004024845.1 Tonatia bakeri
GGATTATGATTCTTATCCATTCAGCCATTCTGTCTTTTGATTGGAGCATTTAATCTTTTTATGTTTAAAGTTATTATTGATAGGTACTTATTCATTGCCCCTTTTTCTTACCTATGTTTCTCTCTCTCACTCTTTTTCTTCTTTTTCTTAAAACAGTGCCTTGAGCATCTTTTGCAGAGCTGGTTTGGTGGAGGTGTATTCTTTTAGACTTCTTTTGTCTGGGAAACTCCTTATTTGGCCTTCCATTTTAATTGAGAGCCTTGCTGCGTAAAGTAGCCTTGGTTGCAGACCTCTGGTTCTCATACTTGGAATATTTCTTGCCATTCCCTTCTGGCTTGGAGTATTTTCATTGAGAAATCAGCTGCTAGCCTTATTGGGGCTCCCTTGTATGTTACTTCCTGTTTCTCCCTTGCTGCCTTTAAGATTCTCTCTTTGTCTTAGAATGTTGCCATTTTAATTATGATGTGTCTTGAGGTGGGTCTCTTTGGGTTCCTCTTGATTGGAACTCTCTGTGTTTCCTGGATTTGTGTGACTTTTTCTCTCATCAAATTAGGGAAGTTTTGCATCATTACTTTTTCAAATAGGTTTTCTATCCCTTGCTCTTCTCTTTCTTCTGGTATCCCTTTTATATGGATATTATTATGTTTCATGTTGTCTTGCATCTCCCTTACCGCCTGTTTGTTCTTTCAGAGTCTCTTTTCCTTTTCTTGCTCTTTCTGGGTGTTTTTTTCTCTCTTGTCCTCCAGCTTGCTGATTCAATCCTCTGCTTCATCCAGCCTGCTTCTAATTCCTTCTAGTGTGTTTTTTTATTTCTGAGATTTTATTCTTCATTTCTTCTTAGTTTTTGTTTATAGTTTCTATTTCCTTTTTCATACTGTTGTAGTTCTCACTCAGTCCCTTGTAAGTTGTCTGTGAGTTCCTTGAGCATCTTTATAACCATTATTTTTTATTTTAATTGTTGTTCAAGTACAGTTTTCTGCCTTTTACTCCCATCCCAGTCCACCCCCCAGCCCTCCCTACCTCCCTCCCATTTCCACCTTCCCTCGTTTTTGTCCATTTGTCCTTTATACTTGTTCTTGCAAACCCTTCCCCTTTTCCCTGAGATTCCCTCCCTTCTCTCTTCTGGTCACTGTCAGCCTGTTCTCTATTTTGAATTCTATATCTGACAGTTTTTTTTTTACCTCTGTTTCATTTAGCTGTTTTAGTGGGGAGTCTTCCATTCTTTTTTATTGCATGTACTTTTTTGTATCCCCATTTTAGGTGACTCTTTTTGATTGTTTCTGCACTTCCTGATGTTTCACTTTGCTAGCTGTTTTTGTAGGGTGAACTTCTATGGTAGGAATTCTATGGGGTTCAATGGTGTGGTCTCCTTGATCTCCTTGTTTGGATGCTGTAGGTTTGCCATTTCTTCTGTTTGTATGGGCTCTGTTGTTGTACTTGGGTTTTTACCTTTTGGTGGTTGCTTTGTTGGTGGTTTCTCTTCTCCAGTAGGTTTACTGATGTTCACAGCCCCCAACTATTCTTGTATGTAATCCTGTTTATTTTTTTCTTTTGTTTCCCTTGCCTGGGTTGATATATCTGATAAAATATTGCTATGAACAATGTTCAAGATTTTGTTGCCTATATATTCTTCTGCAATTTTTATGGTTTGGGGTTAACAATTAAGTCTTTAATCCATTTTGAGTTTGTTTTGTGTGTGGTATAAGAAAGTGGTCTAGTTTCATTTTTCTGCATGTATCTGTCCAATTTTACCAACATCATTTATTGAATAAACAACCTTCAGCCCATTGTATATCTTTGTTTCCTCTGTTGAATATTAATTAACTTTAAAGATGTGGGTTTATTTCTGTACTCTCTATTCTCTTCCATTGATCTATGTGTATTTTTTATGTCAGTACAATGCTGTTTTGATTATTATGGCCTTATATCATAGTTTGATATTTGATAGTGTGATTCTTCTAACTTTGTTCTTGTTTCTCAGGATCACTGTTGCTATGCGGAGCCTCATGTGGTTCCACTGAAAACTCTGAAATATTTGTTCTAGTTCTGTGAAATATGTCATTGGGATCTTGATAAGAATTACATTGAATCTATAGAAGGTTATTTCTTAAAGTAATACAGCTAGTTAGTAAGATTTCTAGACCTAGAACTAATGGTTTCTGATTCCTAGTGCTCTCTCTAGATGCTGATGTGCAAACATTTGGTCTCATATGACTAAAAAGAGATGGAGTTATAAATAGCATAATTAATAAAATATACTTATTTTTTTAAAGAAAGGGAGTTGTAGTCAATATAGGTGATAAGAGACAGAAAAGATATCAGAATGGCCTTCTCAGGACCCCCATCTCAATGGACCATCAACATGTATCACTTCCAAGACAAATTTTTTTATCTTGTCAATTCAAACACTGACTCTCCCACTGCATGGAAAGAATCACTCTGGAGGGAGTGAGCAATAAGAAATAAAGGACTCATGGACATGGACAACAGTGTGGTGATTTCCTGAGGGAGGGGGTATAAGGAACTAAATGGTAATGGAAAAAATACAATAAGGATTAAATTTTTTAAAAAAGAAGCACTCCATATTAACAGGGCCATTCTTTTACATCCATCAAAAAATGCTAAGGTTAATCTCCCTCTCCCCCAGAATGTCAGCTTCTGCTGACTCCAATCTGAAATTTGTGAACCTGACATCATAGTCACAATGTGTATTCCCTACAACATTATTGTGAACTCACCCAGTTCCTTGACCTTGTGGCCTCCCTTCAGGAACAAGCAAGAGAAAAATTCACTGCAAAGATCACATCTTAGATCATTTGTTAGAAGTCATGGCATTTAAAAGAATATCAAAGGTAAACTGGGAAGTGCTTAAAATAGTTACATTTTTCCCATTATCTCCTGGGTCGCATCTCTCATGAGTCCACCTATTTCTCATAAAGCTATTTTTGTTGTTTTGATATAATGAGTATGCATGTAGGACTATGAACTTTTGCACTGGAAAGGAGTTGCAAATAAGGTAATCATGCTATTAAGCCACAAACATTATAAGTCATTTCATACTCTCCAGTCTTTATAATTACTGAAAATAATTATCCAACAATAAGATTTTTCTCCCTCTTTGTGTTTGGACTGATCATACTAGAAAGCACTCAGGTAAATTAGAAGTCTAACCATTGCTTTGTTCAAAGTGAGAGAGAAAAGTAAACTGGGAGGAGGAGAGCACAGGAGCAGAGCCAAGAAGAACTGGAGTGAGTTAGGACCACCCAGGAAATTTCTCACCTCAGAAATAGAATCAATTTCCTAATGTCTGTTCCCATATTTTAAGAGCAAAGCAAGAACCCTAGTTGAATCATAGGCTTTCCCTAAACTGAAATAGGTAGCTCTTTGGTCAGGTCAATGAAGGTGGTTTTCTTGCCAGAAAGAGACCACTTGCTTCCATGGCAATTCCCAATAATGGATCCCAAAGGTCATCAGTCACAACTGTAAATCCAAACTATTGTTCTCTAGTATGCAACTCATTGCAGTTACTCATGGGAGGCTTCATCCTTGGAACCTAAATTCCATCTCCTGTTTTCTTCTTAATGATCTCTTCTAAGTAAAGTTTACAGAGGGAAATGCACAAATCTTCGGGTATACCATTCAATGAGTTTTAACAAATGCACACACCAGGATAACACTCTTATTAAGATATGTGAGGTCTTTCCAGGAGGTATACAGCCATGTAATATGAAAAAATGCATACATTTATTGAACAAGATACAAGATACAAGAAACATTGTACATAGGACAATGATGCCTCAATCCCCTTTAAAGTAGGCATCTTGGGATCTCACACAGTTCTCCTAATTGCCATCAACTTTCCTATCATATTTTCCCAAATCTCATTGATGGTCTGAAATCTCTTCCTTTTCAAAGGTGGTTTTAGTTTTGGGAAAAACCAGAAGTTGTAGGGTACCAAATCTGAGCTGTAGGGGGCTGAGTCACCTGGGTAATTTGATGTTTTGCAAAAAAAGCTCTGCATGAGATGTGATGCATGAGTGGGCACATTGTCATGGTGAAGCTGCCAATCACCAGTTGCCCATAGCTGCAGCCTTCTGAATCATCCAAATAGTTTCCATGGAGGAATGTTCAAGCTTCATGCAAAATTTTATGCAGATGTGCTGCCCTAGTAGCTCAGTCATTTTGAATCTGATGGCACCACACAGTACACATGCTCATTCAGCAGTGTCTACCATCCCCACTGTCTAGTACAGTGCAGTCATCTTTGTTCATGCATGCACATTCCAATCCACTCTCTTTGGCTGCCAGGCTACATTTATGTCATTCAAACCATTCTTGTTATATTAACAAGGGCTGGACTTTTTCCAGACAGGCCCTGTAGAACATTTTAATCTCCCTAGAATGTTCCCTCTGTAGCCAACACACATACACACACATCACTCTCAGAGGTAACCCCTGGTCTGATTGATCTCACCATAGCCTATTCTAGTACTTCTTGTAAATGAAACATAACATATATGTTTATTGTTGAGTAGAATTCCAACTCATGACTATACAACAGTTTTTTTCATCCCTTCATAAGCTGAGGGACATCTGGGTTGTTTACAGTTGAAGATAAGAAAGCTTGTATAAATGTTCTTTCACAAGTGTTTTTGCAGAAATATGCTTCCATTTCATTTCTTTTGGGAAAAATGTCTATAATGGGATTGCTGGTTCATAAGTTAGGTGTATGTTTAGTTAAATATGAAACTGCCAGATTATGGTTGTACTCTATTACATTTCCACCAAGAATATAAATACTTCAATTGCTCTGCATCTTTGCCCACACATAGAAGTCAGTCTCTTTAATTTTAGCCATTCCAGTAAATGGAGAGTGGTATCCCATGGTTTTGATTTGCATTTCCCTAATGACTAATGATGTTCAGCACTTTTTCATGTGCTTATCAGTCATCTGTACTTTCTCCCATTGGGAAGTATCTGCTCAAATCATTTGCCTATGGTTTTAAATTCTCACCTGAGTATATTTTTACTTGATGAGAGAGAAAGAGAGAGAGGCATTGATGTGAAAAAAAACCCAAACACCCTGACTGGGTATCAAAACCACAACATTTTGGTATATAGGATGATGCTCCAACCAACTGAGCCATCCAGTCAGGACATGCCCACTTTTAATTGGACTATTTGTCTTCTTATTTTTGAGTTACAACAGTTCTGTATAAATTCTGTATATAAGTCCTTTGTCTTAGTGTTGCAAATGTTTTCTCCCAGTCTGTGACTTACCTATTCATTTTCTGAATGGTATTGTTTGGTGAGAAAAGGTTAAAAATTTTGATGAAGTCTAGTTTATCATATATTTTTTTCTTGTATGGTTTTGTTTTTCTTTTACAGAAAAAGTAAAAACCATATGGTTTTACCCATAAAACTGAGGGCTTGGATGGTAGTAAAGACAGAAAACTGTACTTGAACAACAATTAAATAAAATAAATAAAAAATAAAAATAAAAGCTCAATCACAAAATAAAAACTGAAAGCTGAAAATAAACAAACAATAAAAAATAGGTTTAAAGGAAAAAAACCTGCCCAAACTGGGTTTGCTAAAGGAATAGTACAGTCTCAGGACAGAAAAACTAAATTTGATAACAATGATGAATGTAATGAAAATGGTGCATCTGGATCAGTAAAAAGAGCAAGAGGAGAAACAGACAATGAACCGACATCAAGACAGCAGCAAATGGCTTCTAATAGAGATGGAGGCAGAGGTAGATATGCCTTGCCTCATTCCACAACCATAAGGAAGAACACAACTAACTTAAAAATGAAAAATACCCAGAACTGCCAGAAAATCACACAGAAAGACACCCAGAACTGTATGGAAGTCCAACAACCAAGGATTTAAAGAAGCTATATTCATCCAGATGGGTAGGAGGGACAGAGATAAGGAGTCAGGGCATGAAGGACTCGGTGTGTGGGCAGCAAGCCAGTGGCTTGCCAGTGGCAGAGAGGTGGAGAGGCAGCAGGGCAACAGAGCCAGATGAATGGGTAGCCCCACATTCACATGTGTTGGATAAAAGTCAAGGAGACATCTCATCAGCAAGTGAGCCCAGCCCCAGGCCAGACCATGCAGCCCAGGGCTCCATCACTGGGAAAATGAAGCCATATAACCTCTGGATATAAACCCAGTGGGGGCTGGGGTTTTGAAAGAAACTGCCAGTACATACTCAAACTCACCTATTCTGTGAACTGCAACCAGGACAACAACTGAGGGACACCAGTCGCATATGGAAAGTGGAGGAAGTGACTGGAAATGGGCCAAAGGCCAGGAAAACCCCCACAAGTCAACCAGCAGCAGCATTGTCCCCTCTTTGACCCCTTCCCCACACAGAGCCACGGTTGCCCCACCCTGGTGAATACCCAAGGCTCTGCCCCATACGACTTAACAAGTGCACTAAAACAGAATAAAAGTGACTCTACCTAGTAAATAGGCACAGGGAGGCTGCCAAAATTAAGAGACAAAGAAATATGGCCTGAATGAAGGAACAGAACAGAACCCCAGAAAAAGAACTAAGAGATGTGGGGATAGCAAACCTATCAAACACAGAGTTCAAAATACTGATGGTCAGATTACTCAAAGGTCTCATTGAATATGGCAAAAGCATAAGGGAAGAAATTAAGGCTCTATTAAGGGAAATAAAGAAAAATCCACAGGAAACCAACAGTGAAGGAAAGAAAGTGGGATTCAAATCAATAATTAGGAACATAAGGAAGAAAGAAACATTCAACCAGAACAAAACAAAAAACCAAGAATTAAAAAAAATAAGAGAGTTTTAGAACACTCTGGGACATCTCCAGAAGGGCCAACATCCAAATCATAAGGATGCCAGAAGGAGAAAAGGAAGAGCAAGAAATTGAAAATTTATTTGAAAACTAATGAAAGAAAACATTCCTAATTTGGCAAAGGAAATAGACAGACAAGTCCAGGAAGCACAGAGAGTCCTGAGCAAGTTGGAACCAAGGAGGTCCACACCAGGACACATCATAATTAAAATGCAAAAGGTTAAAGATAAAGAGAGAATCTTAAAAGGAGCAAGAGAGAGGCAGAGAATTACATACAAAGGAGTCCCCATTAGATTATCAGCCAATTTCTCAAAAGAAACTTCGCAGGCAAGAAGGGACTGTCAAGAACTATACACAGTGATGAAAACCAAGGACTTACAACCAAGATTATTCTATCCAGCAAAGCTATCGCTTAGAATTGAAGGACAGAAAAAGTGCTCCCCAGACAAAGTAAAACTGAAGGAGTTCATCATCACCAAGTCTTTCTTATATGAAATGTTAAAGTGACTTATTTAGGAAAAAGAAGATCAAAACTGAATATTAAAATGACAACAAACTCACAACCATCACCAATTGAATCTAAAAAGCAAAAACCGACTAAGCAAACAACTAGAACAGGAATAGAGTCATAGATATGGATATCATTTGGAGGGTTATCAGCTGAGAGAGGGAAGAGGGAAAGTGGGGGAAGAGGTACAGGGAATAAGAAGCATAATTGGTAGGTACAAGATAGACCGGGGGATGTTGAGAACTGTATAGGCAATGGAGAAGCCAAAGAACAACAGACATGAACTAAGCGGGGATTGCTGAAGGAAAGAGGGAACTGGGTGGAGGGGAGCAAAGGTGGAAAAAATTGGGGCAATGGTAATAGCATAATCAATAAAATATACTTTTAAAAAAGCAGAAAAGAGAGAATAGTACCAGAGACCAATAGTTTAATAAATAAAGTTTTTATTCATTTTAATTAGCTTTTCAGCAGCTTTTGTTTTGGGAGGGTTTTAAAAAGAAAACTGAATTAGATTCACTTCAATGTCTACTTGTAAGAAAGCACTATTTTTTGTTGTTTAGCTTGGCTTTTCTTTGTTATCCAAATGAGGGGTGGGTTTAATGTACAGTTGTACGTTATTTCAGATGATTCAAATATCAAATGAAATATTCTTGTACTAAATTGCCTTTGCAATATGAGAATATATTAGTATAAAATATATACTATATATAAAGAGAAAAATCAAACAAAAACTCATAGACACCAGAGGGAAGGGTGTGGGGCAGTAGAAAAGGGTAAAGGCAGTCAAATGTTTGGTAACAGAAGATTATTTGATTTTGGGTGGTGTGCACACAATACAATATACAGATCATGTATCATAAAACTGTGCACTGGAAACCTATATAAATGTATTAATCAATGTTACCCCACTAAGTTAATCTATATAAAGTAAAATATAAGAAGTTTCCATTAGAAAGTTTTTTGATATATTTATTTTTATTTAATAATTTTATTGTATTTTTATTACCATTTAATCCCCTTATACCCCCTCCCCACATACAATCACCACACTGTTAGCCATGTCCATGATTCCTTTTTCCTTTTTGCCAAATTTCTCCACCTCTCAACCTCCCACCTCCCAGAGCTGTCAGTCTATGAATCTGCCCCCCTTTTTTCCATTAGTTCACTTTGTTCATTAGATTCCCACAAAATGAGTGAAATCATACAGTATTTGTCTTTCTCTGACTGGCTTATTTCACTGAGCATAATATCCTCCAGGTCCATCCATACTGTCACAAAGGGTAAAACTTTCTTCTTTTTTACAGCCGAGTAGTATTCCATCGTGTACATGTCCAATTTCGTTTTCCGCAATTTGCAAATCTAATCAACATGTGAGTCATGTTGACTCCTCTTTAATTGGCCTTGAATCTAGCCTTTATTATTCTTTTACTTTTGTAAATTACCAGCTCCAAACCACCATTATCTTTTGTCATGACCATTGTAAGGTCTCCTTGGAGATCTAAAATAGAACTTAGATCCTCACTCTCCAAACCACCCCTACTTGTCCTTCCCTTGCTCTTCTCTACCTCTTTGAAGGTACTACCAAATAGTTACTCAAGCCAAAACCTTTATAAAAATCACCCAGGACTTCTTTCTCTTTGTTACATCCAACCCATTACTATGCGCTTTTGATTTTGCCTCTTATTTATCTTTCAGATGCACATGCTCTTCTCTGTCTTCTCATCCACAACCTTAGCCCAGGCCACCCTAATTACAGCAGCAGCTCTTAACTGTTCTCTCCATTTCCACTCTTTCTCCCTCCATTCCATTCTCCACAGAGAAGTTAGAGTGACTTTTCCAGTTACCTATTGTTACATAAAAAGAACCCCAAAACAAAATACTTAGTGGTGTACAACAACTATTTATTTTGTTATACCTATAGATTTCAGGGGTAAGGATGTGAGAAAAGCACATTGGGAAAGGCTTGTCTCTGCTCCTTAATGTCTGGGGCCTCAGCTGAGAAGGGACCTGGACTGGAATCATCTGAAGCCTTATTCACTTGTATATCTGGTCCCCGGTCTGGGATGATTTAAAACCTGAGTTCAGCTGGCACTGTCAACTAGAATGCCTTTACATGGCCTCTCCATGTGACTTGGACATCCTCACAGCTTGGTAGCCTCAGGAAAGTCAGATTTCAGTTTACAAGAATGAATGTTTAAATGCACATAATGGAAGCTGAAAGGCCTTGTATGACTAACCATAAAGTCACATACTATCACTTTCCTTTTAACATACAAGTCAAAGTAGTCACTACACCTAGATTCAGCAGGAGAAGATTACAAACCCAGCTTCTCAACAGGAGCTGTCAAAATTTTGCAGCTATGTTTTAAAACAATCACAGTGCCCATTCTGAACCACAAAGCAGATCATTACATTGCCTGACCAAAGCTTCCAGTTGTCTTAGAAATGACTCTCATATGGGAACATCTCCTTCTACAGACTGCCTCGGGATCACCTGAGGAGCCGTATAGTCCTCCAGAAGTTTGTACTTTCTAGAAGTCATAAACTCATCCAACCAATTTACTTTTATTCATGAGCACACTTCCATCAAGTGCATACAAGGCCAATACCAGCTTACATGGCACTATTGTACACATTTTAAAGGTGCCCCTTGCTACCTCTGCATGGACATAACCTTGTTCCACTACGCATGGGCATGGTGAATGAAGCATGGGCTATCTTTAGTCCTCAGTCCCTTGCTCTCTAAGCTAGGGGCATTGGTATATGACAAAAGCTGCACAATCATGCATAATGACCCTGGGAACACAGTTCTTTCTAGGTGTTCCACAAGACACAAACCTATCAGAGGGCTCTTTCCACCCTTGTCACACCCTTGACTCTGCCCTTGCTCTTACATTATATGCCCAGTCCTTCAAGAAACTATATCAATTTTCTCTTCAAACATGTATCAGAGTCACCTGGAGTATAGTTATGGGTGTTTTTTATTCTTTCCTACTAGAGCACAAGCTCCTTGAGGCAGAGACAATGCCTCATTTGCTATCATGCAAAGAGAAAGCAATTGTTTACATGCTGTGATATGATGCACCAGAGAATGCCTCTCTCCCATCATGGTGCCCAAATGCCTCAAATATCAAGAGTAGAGCTGTATCTGGGTTCTTGAGTCTCTTTTAAAGGCCAGCAATTCCAAGCACATCCAACTCACTCCCACTAAAGTGTTTGTGGTATATCACATTTGCTTCCTTCATGTGAATACTTTAGCGATGGGATAAAAGGAGAACAACACCAAAAGAGGAGAATGGAAATAAAAGCCTACAGGATAATTTCAACATGTTTTTTCCCTGTACATTACCAGCACCCTACTGTGGCAGAGAAGTCCAGACTGGCTACACTAACGTTTCATACTTTGAATGCCCCATTCTATTCATTTTCTCTACAGATGCCAGTCACAAGCACACACACACATACATGAAAGCAACATAAAAAAAGTTATTCAAGGCCTTAAAATAATAATTTCTTTGTAAAAGTTTAACAATAGGAAGAAAAATATTTAAACAAGATTGTGGAAATTGACAACATTTTTCTGAAAAAAAAATTTGGCTCCTTGCACCATAAGCCTTTGACCCAGCAATGCCCCTTTTAGAAATTGATCTTATAGAAACAGTAATTAAAAAACTCCCAACACACAAAAGCCCTGGACCAGATGGTTTCACAGGAGAATTCTACAAAGCATTTAAGGAAGAGCTAATCCCTATCTTGCACAGACTATTCCAAAAAATTCAAAAAGATGGAAGACTCCCAGACTCTTTTTATGAGGCCAACATCATCCTAATTCCAAAACTAGATAAGGACACAAC
>PVIA01014242.1:0-28010 GCA_004024845.1 Tonatia bakeri
CTTAGTTTTTGTTTTCATTGTTTTTATTTTCTTTTAGGTTCATTTGTTGATAGTTGTGAGTTTGTTGTCATTTTACTGTTCATATTTTTTATCTTCTTTTTCTTAGATAAGTCCCTTTAACATTTCAAATAATAAGGGCTTGGTGATGATGAATTCCTTTAGTTTTTTCTTATCTGGGAAGCACTTTATCTGCCCTTCCATTCTAAATGAAAGCTTTGCCAGGTACACCAATCTTGGCTATACGTCCCTGCTTTTCATGACTTTGAATATTTCTTGCCAACCCCTTGTAGCCTGCAAAGTTTCTTTTGAGAAATCAGTGGACAGTCTTATGGGGATGCCCCTATAGGTAACTAACTGTCTTTCTCTCGCTGCATTTAAGATTGTCTCTTTATCTTTAAACCTTGGCATTTTAATCATGATGTGTCTTGGAGTGGGCCTCTTTGCACCCATCCTGTTTGGGACTCTCTGTGCTTCCTAGACTTGCATGTCTATTTCATTCATCAAATTAGGGAAGTTTTCTTTCACTATTTTTTTTCAAGTTGATTCCAATTTCTTGCTCTTTCTCCTGGCACCTCTATGACATGAATGTTGGAACATTTGAAGTTGTCCCACGTGTTGCTGACACGATCCTTCTTTTTTTTGGATTCTTTTTTCTTCTTGTTGTTCTGATTGGTTGTTTTTTGCTTCCATATGTTCTAAATCATTGATTTGATTCTCAGCTTCATCCACTCTACTGTTGTTTTCCTGTAAATAGTTCTTTATTTCAATTAGTGTGTCCTTCATTTCTGACTGGATCTTTTTTATGCTATTGAGGTCCTCACTAAGTTCCTTGAGCATCCGTATAACTAGTGTTTTGAACTATGCATCTGATAGATTGCTTACCTCCATTTTGTTTAGTCCTTTTTCTGGAGTTTTGATCTGTTCTTTCTTTTGGGCCATATTTCTTTGTCTCCTCATTTTGGCAGCCTCCTTGTGTTTGTTCTATGTATTATGTAGAGCTGCTATGACTCCCTGTCTTGGTAGTGTGGCCTAATATAGTAGGTGTCCTGTAGGGTCCAGTTGCACAGCCTCCCCTATCACCCAAGCTGAGTACTCGAGGTGTACCCTCCGTGTGGGCTGAGTATACCCTCCTTTTGTAGTTGGGCTTTGATTGCTGTTGGCAGGTCACTGGGAGAAATTTACCCAAGCCAGTCAGTTGCAAGGACTGGTTGTAACCACTGACTACCAACCTCCTTCTTCTGTGGAGTATCATCTGTGCAGAGGCAGAGTGGAGGTGCTCTGATGTGGTCTGTAGTTGTCCACTGGGAGTGCGGGCTCTGGGATTTCCCAGATCGTGCAAGCCAAGGTCAGCTCCCACCTGCGTTCTCCCTAAGACCACTTGATGGGATATAAAGCAATCTGAGATGGCTGCTACTTGTGCTGGTCTTGGAGATTCCCTGGTGAAGCTAGACTCTGAATCTAGGATGGCTGCTGCTAGTGCCAGGCCTAGGGTCACTTAGAAAGAGGTATGGAAGCCACAGGCTCACTGAGACCAGCTGTGATTGTTTGATTTAGGAAGTTGTAAAGCATGAGCCAAGACTAGCCATTCATATGGAAAAGTCACAGTTAACAGTTTAGATGGGCCCTAAGTTGGGTGGGAGAGAGTCTCAGGAGATCTCCAGGGCAGGTCAAACAGTGTTAGCCAGGTTGATGGAGTCTCAGATATGTCACTGCCTGCTGGCTCTGTGGTTCTGTGGTGGGAGAACTTAGAAAGGGACAATAGCCTCTACCCACCTTTCTGTCTGAGAGAAAACTGTCTTTGAGCTCTTGCCTTGATGCCAGACACTTCAGTTCCTCCCCATAAGCCACTGGTGCCTTTTAAGCTGCTACCCCAGTGCTGGAGCTCAGAGAGTGAATCTTAGTAAGTCTCTTTATGGGTTCTTGAAGATGAACTGCTTGGGACTCCAGAAGTTTCTTCCACTGGCTGAATCCCCACTGGTTTTTGCAGCCAGAAGTTATGGGGACTTATGTTCCTGGTTGGGGGCCTGGTGTGGCCCTGGGGCTTCTCAGTCCCAAGATATCCCTCCAGAATTTTTATCCACCACATATGAATGTGGGACCAGCCCATTCTGCATCTCCACCTCTCCTACCAGCCTGGACGGATGTGGTTTCTTTAATTTCATAGCTGTCAGACTTCCATTCAACTCAATTTGTGACAGTTCTGAGCAATGGTTGTTCTATATTTTAGTTGTAATTTTGATGGTTGTGCAAGGAGGCAAGCCATGTTTACTTCTGCTGCCATCTAGACCAGAAGCTTGGATGTTATACTCCCTTTGTTTGGTCCTCCACATTTAACAGAAAGTCTAGCTGAGGGATCTTGGTCAAGTCTCCTGAATATGCTAAATCCCAGCATCCTCATTCATAAAACAATGAGTTTACATCACTTACAGGGTTATGAGAATCAGAGAATTTGGTGAATTTTAAAATTATATAATGTAGTTCCTTTTATCAGTTTTTTGATGCCTTGGTTATTCAATACCACTTGACTACATTGTTTGGAAGACTATCTAATACTGAAAGTGAAATTCTAGTACTTCACTTTTTTCACACTCAGATTCATGACTTGCTTATTCCTTTTTGAAAGCATCTTTGCAGAAAACAATCTTCATTTTACCTTCCTTTCTCTTCAGAAATCCATTTCAGTGATTTGAGTTTATAAAACTATAAGGCATGCATGCTTCAGCTTTGTACAAGTAGTCAGAGCAGATGAAAAAATCATTTCAGTTGCCTAAAAAGCAGCCTTTTAGATGCTTAAAGGTTTATATTAAGTCTCTATGCTTTTCAGCCCTGAGATAAAATGTAAAACCAGTTTTATTCTAAACTAAATTGAATCAAAAATATAGATTTCTCATTTTATCCTTCAGACATGGCTTTTTAAAAAGAACTGTAAATGATCATGTTTACCCTGTATTAAAAGACATCAAATGCTGCTCCAGCCTGCACAGTTCCTAAATACCTGAAGTCCTTGGAGAACTCTGTCAAGACTTTATTTTAAAGTTTGGACACTCAAGTAAATGCAGAAAATCATGAAAAGAATGTTGTTATTTATAGAATGGTATATTTCCATTATTCTGTGCCAGTTATTCTTAAAATATGCTTGAGTACAAACAAAACAACACTGACCTTCATTGGTGTTATTAAGTAGGAACATATTAACATGAATTTAAGACTATGATTCATTCAAAACTGGAATGCAGTAATAAAAAAAATCCAAAATTAAACCTATTCTAACAATCCTTCTTACAAAAATAATTGCTAAAATAATTTGAAACTAATCCAGGCAAAATATACTGGCAAATGTGCAGGGGAAAAAAACACCATGTGTTACAAACTATGATTAGTAACATTTCCAGCACTGCTCTAGCCTTTTTATCCTTAGGGATGTTCATGAACCAGGATTGCTGCAGATATTCCAATATATGAAATTTAGAGCTAACTTTGTAATATAAATATGAGTATTTGAAGCTAACTTTATACTATGAGTGTTTGAATATTTAAAATTATACTTAAGAATTTGAAGAAGCATCATAACTTCTAGGTTCTATAAGAATTTAAGCTATGAGACACATCCTCCTACACACAGAAATCGCTATGAAAAGATAACTAAAAAAGCCGTGGTGCATTTACACAGTGGAATACTATTCAGCTGGAAAAAAGAAGGAAATCTTTCCTCTTGCAACAGCGTAGATGGACCTGGAAAGTGTTATGCTAAGTGAAATAAGCCAGTCAGGGAAAGACAAATACCGTATGATTTTACTTACAGGTGGACTCTAATGAACAAAATAAACTAACAAACAAAATAGAAACAGACTCATAGATACAGCGAACAGACTGACAGCTGTCTGAGGGGGTGGGGAGTTGGGGGTTGGGTAAAATAGGTAAAGGGATTAAGCAAAAAAGAAAAAAAAACCCCACAGCAACAGAGTGTGATTACCAGAAGAAAAGGGAGGGTTAGGGCAGACAGAAGAGAACAAAGGGGGAATAAATGGTGATGGACGGAGACTTCACTTTGGGTGGTGAACATACAATCCAGTATACAGATGATATGTTATAAAATTGTATACTTAAAACTCGTATACTTTTATTAACAAATGTTACCCCAAATAAATTCAGTAAAAAAATTAAGAAAAGAAAATATTAGACTAAGTGAAATGAGCCAGTCACAAAAGACAACATATTATATGATTCAGAGTAGATAAAATATCCAGAATAATCAAATCTATAAAGACAGAAAGTAGATTTGTAGTTGCATAAGGCTAGAGGATATAAAAGAATTGGGGGGTGATTGCTAAGGGGTACGGTAGTGGTCCCCAACCTTTATGGCACCAGGGACTGGTTTTATGGTAGTCTTTCCACGGACTGGGGTAGGGGTGGTTTTGGGATGGACTCTGTGCAGTCAAACCTTTCCGCTAATGATCATCTCTATTTGCAGCCGCTCGCCAGCACGAGCATCGCTGCTTCAGCTCCACCTCAGATCATCAGCACTAGATTCTCTCGTCAGGGTTCTCGCTCCTATCGGAATCTAATGCTGCCGCTGAGCTGACTGGAGGCGGACCTCAGGCAGTAGTGCTCTCCTGAAGGGGAGTGGCTGTAAATACGGACGACGCTTTGCGTGCTAGCCCACAGCACACCTCCTGCTGTGCGGCCCTGTTCCTAACAAGCCCTAGACTGGTACGGGTCCGTGGCCCAGGGGGTGGGGACCCCGGGGATACAGGGTTTCTTTGCTGAGGTCATGAAAATGTTCTAAAATTGATTGTGCTGATGGTTGCCCTGAATATACTAAAATATCATTCAATCAGGCACTTGAAATGGGTGAGTTGTATGATACATGAGTTATACGTCAATACAGCTGCTTTTTAAAAAAAAGATTTGGGGTAAGTGGAGTGGGAATGGGGAGTGACAGAAAATGTTCATGAGGGATGTTTTTGGGGTGGTGAAAATGTTCTACAATTGGATTAGGGTGATGGTTTCATAACTCTAAGTTTACTGAAAATAATTGAAGTGTACCCCCTTAAAATGAATGAAATTTGTGGTATAAATTTTATACATTAATATAACATTTAAAAAAAAAATAAAGTCTTAGAGGGTTGTGGATTCCAGCTCAGAGAGGCAAACAATATCCTTTTTGGAACAGCCACATTTTCTGAAGCAGAAGTCGTGCTCCCTGTAGGGCACATTCCTTTGCGGCCAGCCTGGGACCACTAGGGAGATTTGTGGCTACCCACAAGGCCCAGAGGCCTTGCTGCAGGCAATAGTATTTCAAAAATCCCAGTTAACTAGGCATATGTTGATTTTCAAGTGGTTAGGTAGCAAAGAATGGGTGACTTGTGAAGCTGAGCATTTCTTCACAGCCCCACCTCGACCTCCAGAGCACAGAGTATTGGGCTTCCCAGTGGAACATAATCATCCATGGTGTCTTCTTACACTGGAGTTATTCTTGGGACGGTAGTTATGTGAGGTCACTAGATTGGTTCCTGGTGGGTGAAATGGCCTAATACCCCCCAGAGAATTCCATAGGTCAAATAAGTTGAGGGGGGTGTTCATTTGCACAACTCCAAAAGCCAGAGTTCATAGCTGTCAGACAGTCAAGGAGAAAATAGAGAAGCAGAGTTACACCTAGTTCCTGCCTCTGTTCCCTCCGCATTTCTCCCTATCCAGGCCACAGCATAGTGATATGGCTAGCCACCAATGTAGGAAGAACTATATACCATGACCCAGAGATAGGCATGTCTGACCTTGGACAGTGATGGGAGAACTTCATCTAATGACCTCATTTCTCTGACAGTCAGGCACACAGGATTCCTATAAGGTTAAAACAAGCATCTGGTTTCTGGTCAAACTTGCAACACTGGTCACTTTAGCTTAGCTATCCACTGTGGTGTTCACAACAACTAAATCCAGAAGGGTCCCTCCAAGTAGTGCCTACAAACAGTGCTGTATGCGCCAGCCTTGGTCTTAGGCTAAGGACTGCCATCCACTGGGAACCAAACTCGTGTGGTCCACTATATGCTACCTCACCTGAGATTGATACCCACATAGTTGGCAATAGAAAACAAAAAATTGTCAATGGAGAATTACCTTGAAGGGTTATATGCTAGGACAGCCCACCAAGTTTTTAATCTGTGTGGACTGAAGTTCTCAGACTGGGCTGGAGGGAAGTCCTTAAGGCAATAGGCTCTCCAGGGGAAAATTGGGGAAATATAAGTTTGGGAAGGTCTTCTGCAAAGAGTAAGCAGTAGAGATTGCATGGTCATTAGAACTACGTGAAGCTGGGCTTCAGTTCTTGCTCTGCTAACTAAGTATTTTAGTAGTAAAGCTACTTTTCCTGGCTGAACTTCAAGCTCATCATCTGTAACACCATCTGTCTTTTAGGTTTTTGGATTAGTATGAAATGAGATACTTTTTTCTATACTCCTGAAGCTATAGGACTAGTGAAATACCCTCTGCCACTCCCAGGAAAGGTCACAGAATAAGAGAGGACAGAAATATCTAATGATACAAAAATATGGCAAACACTTATGTGAGGAAAAATTTTGTATTTGCTGATAAGAACCAAGCATATGGAAAATATAGGTTATCAAGATGGGGAAGGCAATTTCTGTTTAAATAAGATGTGATATTTCCATGACAAATTTCAATAAAGAAAAAGTCTGAAAAAGCCCCAGCAGCAATTGAATAATTGTTTTATGAATGTAGTATTTCAGTGATTATTTTGAACATGTCTATTTTATTAAGCAATTTTATTTGTTACTTTACTTTTAATTTTTTTTTGTTATTCTGTTAAAGTTGTCCCAACTTTCCTCACTTTGCCCTCCTCTGCCCAGCCCACCCTATTAAGGTTACTGACTTGTCCATAACCCATTAGTTCTGAGAAATTGTCATATTTTACTTTATTACATGTCTCCCAGTAGGCAACCAGAGTTCATGGCAAAGTAAAAACAGTGATTTCCCAGATCACAGAGGAATGTACTGTTTTATTATATTAGTAGGGAGAGAGAACTATGAATTTGGGTCCACTAAGATCTGAGATTTAATTCTGGCTTCACCATTTACTACCTCCGTGAACTTTGCAAGTCACAGCATCCTCAAGATTGAGTTTTACTGCCTCAGGAGTAGTCACAATACCACCTATATTTTAGGTTTGGATTAATAATTAAGTGAGGAATCACCAAGATGCTTATAAACTTTAATTTACAAAATGACATAACTTTGAGTAATGAAGAAGGATCAATTATTAAATATTTATTGCACTTCTGCACTTAGTTTGTCGAGTGGACTTAAACACTACAACAAAAGGAATATTCAGATTCACAACTGTAATTTAGGTGATGTTTAGAGATATCAAATTTAGGATGTTCTGGACTCAGAGGTTCAACACTGGCTGCAGATTGGAATCACCAGGGAGCTTTAAATGTTGATGGCCAAACCTCCCCTCCAGAGATTCTGTTTTACTTGATCTTCAGTATGGTTACAGTAATGAAATTTCTAGAACACTCCAGGTGATTCTAATGTGTAGCCAAGCTTAAGAACCACTGCTGTAGAAAAAAATTGGCAAAAATGTAAGTTGGGGAGACCAAACCATTGATCCCTACTGTGAGTTTAGCTGATCTAGCCAAGGTTTAGCCTAAAGTGGGGATTATGCTCAAGAAGCATTCATCCACTGAAGACAAGGCTCAGGTTTTGTTCCAGCACAGTCCATACTGAGGACCCAAAGCACCTTCCTCTTGCTGGCTTCCTCATCAGGTGCCCTCTGAGAAAACGTTTATGGCCAAGCTGTGCTGAGGTTGGAATCATCTGTGGTGTTATTAATCAGGATTCTCCAGAGAAATAGAACTATTAAGATATGGAATATGTGTGAATTTATTTATTTTAAAGAATTTATATTTCATGAACAAACTGAACTAACAAGCAAAATAGATACAGACTCATAGACAGAGAGCAGACGACAGCTGGAAGGGGGCGGGAGGGATCCAGCAAAACAGAAAAAGAAAGGGAAAGAACTCAGGGACACAAACAACAGTGTGGTGATTGTGGGATGGGGAGGAGGGTGGGTGGAGGTGGAAGAAGATATAGGGGGGATAAATGATAATGGAAAAAATACAATAAGAACAAATAAATAAAGAATTTGTAGCTCATGTGATTAGGGAAGATAAGTCCCAAGATCTGCACTTGGCAAGCTGGAAAACCAGGAGAGGCAATGCTGTAGTTCCACCAGGCTCAAGACTCAGGAAGAGTCAATGTTTGAGTTAGAGTGTAAAGGCTGAAAAAAACCCGATGTTTCACGTTTGAAGGCAGTCAGGCAGGAGAAGTTCCCCCTTATTCATGGGGGGTGGAAGTGGGGATAAGCCTTTTCATTCTATTCAGGCCTTCAACTGATTGGATGAGACCCTCCCCACTCCCCCTCCCTCTGCCCTGCCCTTAGATGGGCAATCTGCTTTACTGAGCCTATTAGTTCAAATGTTAATCTTATCCAGAAACACCCACAGGCACACCCAGAATAATGTTTGACCAAATGCCATGATTAACAATCACCGTGTTTGATCATAAGAAGCCCCATCTGCTGCTTCTTCAGAAAGCACAAAAGGACACCCGGGAGCAGGCATAAGGAAACTCTGGGATGGTGTCTGGTAGTCTACAGCATAGTTCTTGGCAACTGAGGGGAAGGAATGAGGAATTCACAAATTGCCATGTGATTGACTCCCATACCAGTATGTTTCTACATCGTTTAATAGTAGTGACATGAAGAATTGCTACAACAAGTTCTCTGTGTCTCCCTCTAGGCACTTCAGTCACTTGCAAGTAGGAAAGAAATTACAGGCAGGACATGAGTGGAGTTGTACCCCTCTGGCCTACAAAAGTTTACTCAAAGTTTTTATTTCAATATTACTGAGTTACCCATAGTCTTAACTATTCTATTTTACTAAAAACATTTCAGCTATTTAAGAGCCCTCACAACTACTATACCCCATTCCTAGATAATTCTTGTTTCTTAAAGTTTTGTATTAGTTCTTTTCTTCCCTCCATAATTCACCTCTTTTATATTGGAACTTACCTCTTCGATTCTAATTGCGAAAATCTAATTTTTAAACAGAAGGTTCTCTTTGAACACTCATTTTTCTCAAACTCCTACCATCTGGAAATGAAACACACTTTTAGCAGCTCAGTTCTTTTCAGAGGAAGCCAAAGTCAACTGAAGTCTGACAACTTTCTGAAGTAGGAACCAGAAATAGGTTTATTGGGTGGGGGAAGTGGGGAAGAGTTATCAGGGAAAAGGGTGAAATTTACTTTTCACGAACTCAGAAGAAAAGCAATTGCTCTAAATATCAGCAAGTTCCCTCCATCTCCCCACCCCAAGCCTCTACTATCTATTACTTTGTGTAGTCGTAGTTCTCAAAGTGTGCTCCCTCTATCAGCAGCTTTAGCCTCACCTGGGAACTTGTGAGACACAAGTTCTCAGGCCCCACCTCAGACCTACTCAATTAAAAACTCTGGGGGTGGAGCTCAGCAATCCAAGTTGGCACCAGCCTTCCAGGTGAGGCTGATGCCAATCTTTGTGAAGCTTTACGCTGGTACTGCATATTCTGCTTCTCAGGAGCTCTACTGACATACATTCACACAAGGTAATCTCCCCTCTGTAACAGCTCATTAGGTGGAAAAAATAGTTTCATAGCCCCATCTGTGGGATCTCTCTGTGTCTCAGGCAAACGACCAAAACACCAGTTGATTCCTACCTGGATTTTGGAACAGCACACAAGTGAAAAGAAGACAGGCACGAAGAAGCACAAGGCAGAAGAAAGATCGTCAGAGAGAAGCACTTATGTTTGGTCCAGATGGAGGAGCTAAAAACGGGGAGGAAGAAACACTTAACTAGATCATGGCCAAGTTCCAAAACTGATAAATGAATAAAGACAGTCCTTAGAGAAATTTTATTATAAAGTGAGCAAAGAAATAGGGCATGTGGAGTCAATATGAAGGTTATGAATGGCTCAGCCAGGTGATTTCTTCATTAATTCATCTATTTTCGACCTAAAAATGACTCCTGGAGAAATACTTTTCAAAATTTAGAATTTTTGTGGGTACAGTTTTGGCAATAGCTTCATCAAAGCAAGTATACATTTGAGTTTAGGAGTGGAAAAGTTTCAATACACTAAAGTTCATTGAAGGCCAGACACTTTACATAAATTTATTTAAGTTTTACAGGATTATAAATTAGGTGTTATTGTCTTCATTTTATAGAGATTAAGTAACAGGCCTCAACATGAGAGTAGGAATTTTAAACCAGGCATTCCGACTTCTCGTGCAGTTATTTTTACACATACCAGGCTTTCTCCAATAAAATATACCGAGGTTAGAAGACTCAAATCAAACTCCGATGTCTAAAGAATCTGCATGCACTCTAGCAGAAGGAATGTAAATACTGAGACATACCATTTTCATTCATTGGGAAGATGAATGAAGGTCAGAAGACACATGTTTTGATTACATAATCACAAAAGCTCAGATATCAAGCATCATGTTAAGTGATGTTAGCATCACTGGCTAAGACTTACCTCTGCACTTTTTCCCTTCAGTAAATACAGAAGGAATCAAAGAATTTACAGGATTGGATTGTGGATATTTTTTCAAATCCATGAAGAGAGTGAATCCTAATGGATTTTGGGGGTCCCAGACAGACCCAGTTTGGTTAATGAGTGACCTGTATATTAGTTGTACAAGAAATCTACTAAAGCAGCTACCTCCGTGTTTAAAAAAAAAAACAAAAAACCCACAAAGCCCTGGCTGGTGTAGCTCAGTGGATTGAGCGCAGGCTGTGAACCAAAGCATCACAGGTTCGATTCCCAGTCAGGGCACATGCCTGGGTTGCAGGCCATGGCCCCCAGCAACTGCACATTGATGTTTCTCTCTCTCTCTTTCTCCCTCCCTTCCCTCTCTAAAAATAAATAAACAAAATCTTTAAAAAATAGTAAAAAAAAAAGATTTAATTAAAAAAAACACAAAAAACAAAAAAAAAACAAAACCCTCCTGGGCTGATCAGTCTCCTGGAGCCTGGTTGTTCTCACCTTTACTCCCCCAGGGGAAAAGCCCAGAAGAAAGAACATGAAGAGAAACCTCTAAAAAACTAACTTGATGGCAGGTGAACCAGTTTAGTGAAAGCTATGTCAGAGTGAGGCTAGCATGGGATTCCCGTGCTTCATTTCAGAATACGCCTTGTTTGAAGAATGTTATCCAGAGATTTAATACGACTTTCACGCTTGAATAGGCAAAAGTCCATTTCCTCCTCAATCTCTTCCTCTAGCCTCCAAAAATACATCTTAGCTGCCAGACACTGGGAAAGGAGAGAAAAACAAACTGACAAACCATCATCCTCCCTTTGTCCCCAGCCTTATCCTCCCACTACTACCCTTGAAAGGATGAATGGGTGGGTGTGGCTGGTGGGAACAAACTTTTGGGACCAAGGGGAGGGAGCAGATGGGCGTATTTTGAAGCCGGAGAGAGTTAACTCCATTCCTAGCTAAAAATGTCATGATGACCCCCACCCAGCTTGGGTTTTCATGCAGCTGATGGGAGCAGGAAGTAACCTTGAAGCATATGTTCTTGCCTGTGTCTCAAGGCTAAACCTCAAGGTAGATACTGTTGAGGGCACCAGTTTTGAATCTGACACTTAATTAGCTGAGTATCCTTGAGCAAGTTACTTGTTGAATGAAGAAATGGTGGTTGTTTCATCCCCTAGCCCCTCTGCCTCCCTCCCCTGGACAAACAAGCAATGAAGAGGCATTTGGTTTGGATTCTGGCATTCAAACCGCATGACACAAAAGATGGAACCTAGAAACATGTCATGTGAGATGGAATCAGTGGGTTGTGAGTGAAGGAGGAGGTATGAAGTGGAGAGACAGATGGGCAAGAATTTATGTCATGGGGAGAATCTGGCCAGATTGCTGGGCAGAGGGGCGGGAACCTGCCTTCTTCTGATAAAGGGGTGGTCAGGAAGTGCCAGAGGCAGCAAGGAAGCCACAGCCAGCCAGCGCTTGAGGAATTGCGATATCCCCTTCCCCCTACCCCCAGGTAAACAAACCAGCGCCAGGCAACGTGATGACCTGGGCAGAGACTCTTGTGCAGGCTGACCAGTGATGGAGAAGGGAAAAGCCCTCCTCAGAGGTCAGGGGGAGGTGCAGACCTGCCAATCTAGCTGGGAATGGCTAGAAAAGCCGGACTCTTCCAGAGGGCATAGGATTTGGGGCCTGGACATTTAAACGGAGGGTGTGCAGAGACTCGCCTCTTTTTGTCTCCCGCTGTCCCTGGGCCCGAAAGCATTCCTAGGCTGGTGCATCCTGGAGACTAGGTGGTCTGACAGCATTACTGGGCCCTTCCACACCCGAGAAACAGCGGCAGTGTGGGCAACTGATCCTGCACAGCGTGGTCCTGCTAGGCCAAGCGCAAGAACCCACTGGTGAGCGAAGGGTTGGAGGGACGCTGCGAAGGCACTGGACCCGCAGCCAGTAGCAAAGAAAAGGGCAGCACTCAGTGATTGGAAGCCGGTGCGCACAGACTCCAAAGGAAGCCTGAAGCAGTGCTGTGACCAGGAACCAGTTAAGCCAACTGCATTTCCCAGAGGCCAGTATTTTTAAGTGGGAAAAAGAACTCTGTACCCAGATGAGGGCAAAGGATGGCAGGGTTGTTGTTGTTGTTGTTGTTGTTGTTATTATTATTATTATTATTATTATTATTATTGCGGTTTTAAAGGGAATGGGCCCTTAGGCAGAAGCCTGCCACTCACCCCAAATTATATAGCTTTTGAATAAAAGACTCCTTTCCTTTTTCACCAAACCTCTGCCTCCAGAGTTTGCCTGTGTTTGAAGGTAGGTGGTGAATCCCACTTTGCTCAATAACATTTATAGTAATTCTGAAGTCCATGGTACAATAGCTGCAAAAAAAGTTACTATGTGGACATATTTGAAACATAGAAAATAGCCAATGCAGAGAGTTCTCCTGGAGGTTGGAAGATGGTAGAGAATAGAGTTTTGGCCTCTAGAAATACAGGATTCTTCTGTTTAATGACTTAGAGTTTAAATGTTTATCTGATATGTTGAACACAATTAAAAGGCTCGTTTGGAATATTGGGAGAGAAATTCATGGTGGTAAGCATGCCAACCATTTAGTTCACATTTGTTCAATGGTCAGGTTGTAACTTATGTCAGTTAAAGCAAGTTTAAAATAATGTACAATACACAGTGGAATTTTTGAAGCTTTTCCCTCATAGCCAGAGGTTTGCCCTCTGTATTCACAATACAGGATGCCTTTAACCAGCAGATCAAAATTAATCTCACTAATAGAGAACAAACCAACATTATGAGCTTCCTGATATGCACCAAGAAGAACATAACATCATTGCTCTGGTGTTCTTGCCAGAAATGCATAATTTGAGTTTAATAACGAGAAAACAGACACGCTCAAAGTGAGGCACATTCTACCGAGAATAACTGGTCTGTTCTTCTCAAAGATATGAAAATCGTGAAAAGCAAAGTAAGACTGAGGAATTGTTCCAGATTAAAGAAGACATAGCAGCTAAGTGTCTTCTTAGACTGAATCTGGGGTAGGGGGGAGTGGGTTTGATTGCTACAAAGGACATAATTAGGACAATTGTCAAAAGTTGAATATGGACCTGGATTAAATAATAGTATTGCATCGATTAAATGTTGCTGATTTTGATTATCATGTTATAATTATTTAATAACATATCCATGTTCATAAGAAATAAACATTGAATATGGGGGGGTGTGACATATAGAGAGAAATTTAAAGCAAATGGGTCAAAATGTAAGCAATTGGTTTATCTGTTGAAGGATTACAGATGTATTTTGTAATATTATTAAAATATTCCTGCAATTTAAAAATCATATTGACATTAAAAATTACTAGGAAGATGAATATACTACTTTCCCTCTGTCCACCAACCAATAAATTCAGAATGAAGTCACAAACTGAATTTAAGCTTGAAGGTTTCAAGAGGAAAAAAATATTAATTATTTTACAGTAAAAAAACAGGAAAGATTTCATTGAAGGTACTGATGGTTTAGAACCTTTGAAACTACATCAGAAGTTAATATTTTAAAAGTGTGTTGTAGAGATTGGACTGGTCAGTGAAGGCCTAACTCAAGAGACACCTGTCCTTCCTTTAGTACAAAGAGAGATCTCACACTATGCCCCTGTTGTCTGGGCTTCCCGCCTATCATTTGTAGGAGTGAAAAATAAGATACAAAAAAAATTCTGTAAAACTATGTGAACAGCACACTGTGAAACTGAAATGTCAAGAAAAAGAGATACATAACAAAAGATAGAATGGCATAAGAGATGTAAAAAAATAAGACAACAAAATACAGACATAATTTTAATTTTAAAATCAAAGAAAAGGGAGAATAAAATAAACTGGTAATTTAATAAAAATAGTGCCAAGCAGTAAAAAAAAAAAAAAAAAGATAATGTGAAAAGCAACAACATTGAGAGTCTATGATGAACCAAAGAGAGAGAGATGAACACAGAATAGTAGAACCACGCAGGCCCAGCAGAGTGTGCAGCAAGAAGAAAGAAGCCGAGTCCTGCACAGCGCTGAAGGACGGTGATGGGGCCAGCGGTCAACAGGTGTGTGTTTCTTTGGAGCAACCAGCTGTTCAACTGTCCTTCCATTCCACCTTCTTTTGGAACAAAGGGTAATTGAAGGGTAAGCCTAGGATTTAGAGCTTCAGGGTATAGAAAAGCATCTATTCAGCCAGACTTTTCCTTCAAGTCTTAGAAAAGCTACAATTTAACCATAATCTGCATCTTGAAGCATTAAGTGATAGCTAAAATTTCCTTCTGGCTTGATTGATGAATGCCAGCACGTTATACAGAGCAATAGGCCCAAATCAGGATTGTTTCAGGCCTATCATTCTGCAGATACACAAATACACCATTTATTTATGGAAAAATATCTTAAACTAGAGGGAGGGTAGTAGAAAAGAAAGGAGAAAGCTTAGGGGTTAAGAGCATAGGCTCTGAAGTCTGAAAGTCCCTGTGTTCATATCCTGAACTCTGCCATTAACTTGGTCTGTAGATGCATCTACATCTAAAAAAGGTGGGTATTAAAAAAATAAAATAAAAAGGGTAAGTATTAACAACAGTACCTACCTTGCAGATCAGTTTTGAGGGTTAATGTAAGCACATAGTTAGTGTTATATGTGTCTGTTAAACCAGAAGAAAAATAAAGATAATGAGGAAATAAGCGATACCTGAAGGAGTTTTTATATATTTTTTATTTATTGATTTTAAGGAAAGAGAGACAGAAAGAGAGAGAAAGCACCATCGATTTGTTATACTACCACTTATTTATGCATTCATTGGTTGATTCTTGTATGTACCCTGATGGGGGATCAAACCTGAAACCTTGGCATATCGGGACTACACTCTAACCAACTGAGCTACCTGCCTAAGGTGAAGGAGTTGTATTCTCATCATGTATGTAAAAACCATGCAATAAGAGACATCCGTGTGGCAATTTCTTTAAATTGATGCACAACTTCCTCTCCTGGTTCTGTTGTGGGGTCCAGCTCCTGGGACCATTGGGAAAACACTGGGAGACAGAAATCGGTAGCTGCATTGAAATTTTATGAGGACGTAATACAGCATAGTGAACGTCAGCGTTAGCATGCTAGCTCCTCTAATTCCTTCTGGGGAAGAATTATTATGAATCATTAGCAGACACATAACATGCCTCCATTCACCTGCCCTTTGGTTATTCTATGACAAATATATTATTTGTTAAGAGAGAACCAAGGCTGCAGGTTCCAGTGAGAACCTGGTTAAAGAACAGAATCCTTTGTAAGTAAAGCAGGTGTTCAGTGTCAGGGATAAGTAGCACTGGAAAGAGGTCTTTAAAGTGAGATAGGTTTGAATGGAAAAAAAATCATAAAAATAAGAGAAAGAAGGTTACATTGGAAATTTATACTGAAACCTAAAAAATGTAAAAACTTGATCTTATGTTGCAGAAAATTTAGATTATAATTTCAACAAAGCATCAAATAATAGAACAAATAAGGAATAATTCAAGTATTGATTTTTACAGGATAGTAAGAGATACCATCCTTCATAATTGACTTTCACAGCACAAGTATTTTTGCAAAAATACGAACGTCATTCAATTTCTCAAGAGGCTTTTTTAATCCTTTGATGGTTAATTTATTCTCCTCTGAAGACCCTTCATGTCTTAATCATCCTCATTAATTTTTCCCCTCATCCATTACTGCCTGAGATGTACCAGATCGTGTGGCATCTCCTCTCTTTTACATTAATTTGCTTCCCTTTACAACCTTGTTGCTGCAACAGTTGAAGAATGACTTTTCCAAGAGCAAAATCCCCTTAAAATGATTTTTGGTCTTATCTTTTTTTTTTTAAGATTTTATTTATTTATTTTTAGAGAGGGAAAGGAGGGAGAAAGAGAGAGAGAGAAACATCAATGTGCAGTTGCTGGGGGACATGGCCTGCAACCCAGGCATGTGCCCTGACTGGGAATCGAACCTGCGATGCTTTGGTTTGCAGCCCGCACTCAATCCACTGAGCTATGCCAGCCAGGGCTGAATCATTTAAAGCATTTACCAAATCATACTGTTTCTTGAAATTGCTTTAAAGTTTTGTTTTAAAATAATATTAGAGGAAGATTTAGGGATAGGAATGTGTCCTGGTACATATGTTTTTGTGAAATTTTGCCAACTGGAATATTTTGGACAAGAGCACATTGTACTTCTGTTTTTTTGACTATACCCATAATTTCATAATCACATAGTGAGAACAAATGGAAGTATTTAAGAGAGATGTGTCTGAGGCCTGTGGAAAATCCTTAGTTGTCTACTTTTTTGTATTGTTGAGTAACTTGTCGCCCAACTTAAAAGCAAACAACAAGAATGCAGCCTATGATGCATCTGCACAAACAGCATTTGATAAGGCTCTAGTAATGGAAACTGATTAGTAAAACTGGTAATAGAAGTTAGTAATTCCTCCTTCTTCCTTTAGTCCTCAGGGACCCCAATCCAGACATCAGACTATAACATCTTGACACAGAAGCTAAACTTGTCTGTAGTTTGCATGACAAAATAACATCTACATCATAAATATTTTACTGTACATGTGGCAGTTTTTCAGGAAACCATGTTTTTGAACACCAGCCAGCTATAAGGAGTAAGGCATTATGCTAGCGCTGCAGTATTCCTTCATATATGAAGATATTACCCGCATTGGAGTGAATGAAAATTTTTATGCACATGTCTGCCTCTCTTGTGTCATTTCTGTCTCAGATCAAAAACCACCTCCTCAAGGCCTTCTCTGACCAGCTAATATTACACCCCCTACACTGCTTTTATTATATCATCCCATCCCATTGCTTATCGCTATTTGAAATTATCTTGTTCATTCATTTGCTTAGTTATTTCTTGCCTCCTCCCAAGAATGGACTCTCCCCAAGGAAAAAAATTGTACCCATATTGTTCACTACTATATCCCCCAATGCCTAGAGCACTGCCTGCTGGGCAAATATCAAATCTGTTAAACAAATGAATTAATTGTGAAGTGTCAAAGGGATAGTCAGAGAAATTAATACATAAGAAGCTAAGGGAGTCTCAATGTTTTATTGAGGTATTTGTACTAATATACTAGTACACAAAAATAATTAACTCGTGATTATTTATAGACTGCAATGTAAGCATCAGATATATGACCTTTTATGACCCCAAATTCCATTATTCACTTATGTTTTGTCAGCTCCCCAGATAGCTTTCTTGAATTGGATAGATAAATTTGGAAAAAATACCAATATTTGTATGCAAATCCAGCATTCTCCCTGTCTATTTCTTAGAAATTTATGTGCTATCCAAGGATAGTGAGACCAGACAGAAAATATGTGACTTGAATGAGAGTTGCTTCAGATTGAGGCAATTTTTATCCTTATTCAACAGAAGTTATACACTCATCTTACTCTCTAAATGAAATCCTCCTCTCTTTAAGCCTCTTATCTTTGGAAGAGCAATCCATGAGACTGACACAAATGTACATGCCTTAGAACATTGAAACCAATCCTTGGTAAAAATCAATTTTTTATTTTCAGTAATTCATCTAAAAGTTTCTCTTTTTTGCATGCATTGTAAATGCTAGTATATGTGATAAATTGGGTTGTCAAAAATATTTCTGTTTCCAAAACACCTCAATAAGAGAAAAATATTGTTGTCTGTATTATACAGCTAGTTCTTGTATAATCATTATCAAAGATAAAAAGGATAATGCACATCAATGTAATCAATGCATCTTTCCTTAGTTTACTCATTAGTTTCAACCTCTCTTCACTAAATCCAGTACTTGATGCCCAACAAAATACAGTCACTGGCTTATGTTTTACCATTTGTTGAAATTAGGTTAGGTTGAGTCCCACTTAGAAAGGTATGTGGGTGTCCTTCCCTTCTGGTAGACTTTCCATCACAAGCTTCCAAAGGAAAAGACCATCTTTTTCTCAAGCCTCATATCTGTGGAACTAGTGATATCCTATTATACTCATCTCAGGCCTCTACTTAGAATTGAAGAATTATATTACCAGTCTTTTGGTCAGGGACTTGTGAGATTATAACTAAAGATCTAACTTTTGTGTCATTGGAGTCTTGGAAGGAGAGGAAGGGTGGGCCTGAAAAAGTATTCAAAGCAATAATGGCTAGAAATTTCCCAAATTGGACAAGGCACATAAACTTATAGATTCAAGAATCTGAGTGAACCTCAAACAGGATAAACCTAAAGAAATCCATACCAACACATCAGGATCTAAATAACATTTGTAGAATACTCCACCAAACAGAATGCATATTATTTTCAAGTGTCCATGGAAATTATATCAAGATAGACTATATCCTGAGCTAACAACTACTAACATAAACAATTTTAAAAGAATTGGAATCGTACAGAGTGTTTTCTTTGACCAGAATAAAATCAAACTATAAATGAGTAACAGAAAAATTTTCAAATGCCTGGAAATTAAATAACACATTTCTAAATAATCCAGGGGTCAAATTTCAAAAGAAATTTTATTTCCTTTTTTCACATTTTCTTGATTCTTTTTTCCCTTATTTTTATTATTGTTCAAGTACAGTTGTCTTCATCTTCCCCCCACCACACCGCCCCCAGCCCCACCCATCCCCACTTCCCGCTCTCGATCCTACCCCCTTTGGCTTTGTCCATGTGTCCTTTATACACGTCCCTTGACAACCCTTCCCCCTTTTCCTGTGTAATTTGCTCCCACCTCCCCTCTGCTTACTGTCAGTTTGTTCTTTATTTCCATGTCTGTGGTTATATTTTGCTCACTTGTTTGTTTTGTTGATTAGGTTCCACTTATAGATGAGGTCATATAGTATTTGTCTTTCACCACCTGGCTTATTTCACTTAGCATAATGTTCTCCAATTCCATCCATGTTGATGCAATGGGTAGGAGTTCCTTCCTTCTTTCTGCTATGTAGTATTCCACTGTGTAAATGTAACACAGTTTTTTGATCCACTCATTTACTGATGGGCACTTAAGCTGTTCCCAACACTTGGCTATTGTAAACCGTGCTGCTATGAACAGTGGGGTGCATAGGTTTTTTTGGATTGGTGTTTCAGGATTCTTAGGATGTAGCCCCAGAAGTGGAATTACCAAGTCAAAAGGCAATTCCATTTTTAGTTTTTTGAGGAAATTCCATACTGTTTTCCACAGTGGCTGCACCAGTCTGCATTCCTACCAACAGTGCACTAGGGTTCTCTTTTCTCCACAACCTCGCCAGCACTTGTTGTTTGTTGATTTGTTTATGATGGCCATTCTGACTGGTGTGAAGTGGTATCTCATTGTGGTTCTAATTTGCATCTCTCTAATAGCTAATGATGCTGAGCATCCTTTCATATGTGTCTGGGTCCTTTGTATGTCCTGCTTGGGGAAATGTCTGTTCAAGTCCTTTGCCCATTTTTTAATTGGGTTGTTTGTCTTCCTGGAGTGGAGTCGTGTGAGTTCTTTATATATTTTTGAAATCAAACCCTTATCCAAAGTATCATTTGCAAATATTTTCCCATACAGTTGATGCCCTTTTCATTTTGCTGATGTTTCCTTTAGCCGTGCAGAAACTTTTTATTTTGATGAAGTCCCAATTGTTTATTCTTTCCTTTATGTCCCTTACTTTGGGGGACATATTGGTGAAAATATTGCTGCATGGGACATCTGAGATTTTCCTCCCTTTGTTCTCCTCTAGGACTTTCATGGTATTGGGACTTATATTTAAGTCTTTCATCCATATTGAGTTTACTTTGTGTATGGTGTAAATTGGTGGTCAAGTTTCATTTTTTTGCATGTAGTCATTCAGATTTCCCAACACCATTTGAGGAAGAGGCTATTTTTTACTTCATTTTATGCTTCTGCCACCTTCAAAAGAAATTTTAAAATGCAGTGAACTGAGTGAACAGGGCAATATCCAAGTTTGTGGACATAGCTAAAGCAGTGCTAACAGCAAATATAAAGTACTAAATATATACATTAGAGGTCTCAAATCAATAATCTAAGCTCCCAGGAATATAGAAGTAGAGCAAAATAAATCAAAGAAAACATAAGGAAAAAGTAATAAAGATAATCAGAAATCAATTCAATTGAAAAACAAAAATAATCATGAAAATAAAGGAAATAAAGAGCTAGTACTTTGAAAAGATCAGTAAAATTGATGAATTACCAATATTAGAAATAAAGCAGAGGATATCAGTACAGACCCTGCAGACAGCAAAAAGAATACCACCCCTCTAAGGCTGGGAACAGGCAAAAATGGCTGCTCTCATCACCCTTAATCAACATAGTGCTGGATTTCTTAGCCAGTGTAATAAGGAAATAAAAGGCATACAGTTTGGAATGGAAAAAAAATAATACTGTCCTTATTTGCAGGTGAGATGATTGTCTATGTAGAAAGTCCCAAAGGCTATACAAAAACATTCCCCAGAACTAACAAATACATTCAGGAAGGTATAAAATGCAAAATAAATATACAGAAATCAATTGCATTTCTATATACTAGCAGTAAACATAATACCCAAAATTTAAAACATAATACCTTTTAAAATTGCTCCAAAAAGCGAGAGAAACACGTCACTGTGAATCTAACAAAAATGTGTAGGACTTGTATACTGAAAACTATATAATGCTAATGGAAGAAATCAAGGAAGATCTACACGAACTGAGAAGCATACTATGTTCATGGATTGGAAGAGTCAACATAATAAATGTGCCAATTCTTCCAGGACTTAGTGCAAAGATTGCAAAGTCCCTCAGCAAAACACTGAGGGACTTTAATTAGCACCCAAAGCTTTTTCCCACAGTCTGACTTGGTTCATTTATGTATCTTTATGAGATGTATTTATTTCTTTTGAGGGAAAGAAGCAGAGATTAGTTCTGAATCAGCTTTGGGTTGCTTGGGTAGGATTTAGGAAAGAAAAAGATTTGTGCCTGTGTGCTGTTTCACCAGCAGTTGAAATTGGACAGGAGAGAATGCGTTCCCACAGATGTTCTGAGTGTCCAGCGAATCCGGTTTTCACTCCGCCATTCGTCCTCCAGGGGGCAGCAGCCCCTGTTACTGGAGAAGCAATCCCCTTTGCTCTGGTTGTGTGTCTGGGTGTCTCTCCATGTTCTTATTTCACCAATAGTGGAAGCAAACTCACCCTTCCAGATCCAACTCTTACGAAGAAAAATGCTCGCCTAACTTCTAACCTGAATGACTCTCATACTTAGAAAATAGCCTCCCAAATAACTGTAATTATGCATGGTTTTCTGAGGTGATATAGCAGGAACTACTAGCTATTCATGGATACAGTCCTGCATCACTAGAGGACAAATGGGGATCCGTTCTGAGAAATTTTGTTGTTGTGCAAACATCACAGAGTGCACTAACAAAAACCTAGGTGGTTCAGCCCACTACACACCCGGGCCAAGTGGTGCATACAGCCTATTGCTCCTGAGCTACAAACCTGTGCAGCATGTTACTGTACTCAATAACATGGGCAACTGTTACACATGGTAAATATTTGTGTGTCTATACTGTACCTGCATAGAAAAGGTACAGTAAAAATATGGTGTAAAAGATGAAAAATGCCTCACCTGTATGGGGCACTTACTGTGCAGGGCATTTGCAGGACTGGAAGTTGCTGTGGGTGAGTCAGTGAGTGAGCGGGTAGTGAATGTGACGGACATTCTGTACCCTGCTGTAGACTTTGTAAACACTGAATCCTTAAGCAACACTAAATTTATAAAAATATTTTTTCATCTTCAATAATAAATTAGCCTTAGCTTACAGTTTTTACAGCATACATTTTTAAGTTAAAAAATTTTTTGACTTCTGTCACAATAGCTTAAAACACAAACACATTGTACAGCTTTACAAAAATATTTTCTTTTTTTAAGGACACATGGACAAAACCAAGAGGGAGGGTGGAAGCAAGGGAGGGAGGTGGGGGAGGGGGTGGGGAGAAAATACAGACAACCGTAATTGAACAACAATAAAATAATTAAAAAATAAATAAATTTCTTCTTTTATTTTGTAAAAAGTACTTTCTTTTTAAAATATTTTCATTCTAAAAGCTTTTCTCTATTTAATTTTTACTTTTTAAACTTTTTTTTGTTTGTTTAAAAACTAAGACACAAGCAGACAACAGCCGAGGCCTACACAGGGTCAGGAATCGTCAATGTCACTGTCTTCCACCTCCACAGCTTGTCCCACTAGAAGGCCTTCAGGGGCAATGACACCCGTGGAGCTGTCACCTCCTATGGTAACAATGCCGACTTCTGGAACACCTCCTGAAGGACCTGGCTCAGGCTCTTCTTTTTTTTTTTTCTATTTTGTGTTTTTTTATTGTATTTTTTCCATTACTATTTATTCTCTTCTACTTCTACCTACCTCACTCCCCCCACAATCACCACACTTACGTCCAGATTCATGAATCCTTTTTCTTTTTAGCTTGATGCCTCCACCTCACAACACTTTTCCCTATCCCGCCAGAGCTGTTGGCCTGCTCTCCATCTATAAGTCTGTCCCCATTCTCCTTTTTAATTCAGTTTGTTCATTAGATTCTCTATATGAGTGAAATCATATAGGATTTGCTTTCTCTGAATGTCTTATTTCACTTACCATAGTGTCCTCCAGGTCCACCCATCCATGCTGTTGCAAAAGGTAAAATTTTCTTCTTCTTCTTTTTTCATGACCAAGTAGTATTCCATTGTGTAAATGCCCCATAGTTGTTTTATTTACTCGTCTACTGATGGACACTTGGGCTACTTCCAAATCTTGCCTATTGTAAATAATGCTGCAATGAAAATAGCAGTGCTCATATTTGAATTAGTGTTTCAGGTTTCTTCAGATAAAATCCCAGAAGTGGAATCATGGGGTCATAAGGCAGTTCCATTTTTAATTTTTTGAGGTATCTCCATATTGCTTTCCACAGTGGCTGTACCAGTCTGCATTCCCACCAACAGTGCAAAAGGGTTCCCCTTTCTCCACATCCTTGCCAGCACTTGTTTGTTGATTTATTGACTATAGCCTTTCTGACAGGTGTGAGATGGTGTCTCATTGTGGTTTTAATTTGCATCACTTTTTTCAGAAATATGCCCATGGTAGTTTGCCTTCTTTGTTTCTTTCTTTTTATCATCATAGGTTGGCTTATAAGTAGATAATGCACAATGAACATTCCTCTCTGTTAATGAAAACCTTTTGGTTTAGTAGTCCCAGCTATCAGAGTGACTGTCATGCTATCCCAGTGTTTGTGTCCAAGTAACCCTGACTGTATTTAGCAATGCCACATTCACATAACTTTTATTATTACATTTATTGCTATAATTTTCTATTTTACTATTAGTTATCATTGTTAATCTCTTACTGTGTGTAATTTGTTGAACTTTATCAAAGGTATTTATGTGTAGGAAAAAACATAGTATATGTAGGGTTCTGTACCATCTGCGATTTTAGGCATCCACTGGGGATCTTTAAACATGTCCCCCACCGATAAGGAAGGAGTACTGTACATATAAAAGATTTAATTAGCAACTTAAAGAATTTTAAAGAGGATTTTTAACTAAACTCAGTTTTGTTCTTTATATTGGAACCTACTTCCACGTATGAAACAATTCTATGGTACCTATTTTTTTTTAAATATCATTACCAAAAGAGGTGAAGCTTGGAGGCTTTCTGTAAGGTATAAACTAACTTTGATAATATTTTTAAGAATGTCCATGTCATAGATACTATTAGCTGTTATGAAACATTTATGACATAATTTTAGATGTACTGAAATAAAGTCTTTTAGCTGTCTTAAAGGTTAAATACTCAATCCAAAGAACTCTGGACTTGTTTCAGCTGAATCATCTTTATTCCTCAAAATCTGAGAACATTTTCTTCTGCTGTTTAAAGAGGTTTTCAGCCAAAGGCCACTGCTTTTGTTTCTGTTTTTTCAAGTGCTTTTGAATTAATTACTTAAATTTTGTGAAGTGTCCAACTTTTGAGATACTATTCCCATTCTGTCACTAATTTATTTTAAACCGACATTTTCAATTCAAGGAGCAATCACCAAGTATTTTTCTATGAGTTGCTGTGCTTAGGAGAAAAAAAAAGAGAGAAAACCCCATGCCTCTGCCTTTATAGTAAATAACGATAATGCATGAAGTACATGCAATATGTACTAAAATGTTAGCATGATGTGTCAGTCATCTAAGGCTGCTATAACAAAGTGTCATCAACTGTGTGGCTCATCAACCACAAAAATGCATTTCTCATAGTTCTGAAGGTTGTTTCCCGGTCAGGGTGAAGCTATGGACAGATTCTAGTGAGGGCTGTCTTCTGGGTGGCAGGCGGCTGACTTCTTCTTGCATCCTCACATGGCTGATAAAGAGGTAAGCTAGATCTCTGGCCTCTTCTGTAAGGGCACTGATTCCATTCATGAGGGCTCCACCCTCATAACCTAATTCTCTCCCATAGGTTCCCCACCTCCAAATACCAATATGTTCGGGAATTAGATTTTAATATATGGATATTCTAGGGGACACAGTCATTCACTCCATAGCATGTGAGAGTTGGGTTCTTAAGAATAGTACATTCTTATCAGGGAACTATCTGGAAAGACTTCAGGGAGGAGGGTAAATTTGATCTGGACGCTGAAGGATAATAGTGGTGGTAAGTCTGGATTCTCAAGCAGTAAAATCAGGTGTATAAAAATGTAAATATTTTATTTTCCTAAAACTGAACTTAATTTTTATCTCCAAGTCCCTGTTTCTGCCTGATATTAGAAAATTAAATCTAGACACTTTCCAGATAGACTCAATTGAATGCAGAGATTTCTTAAGAATTTCAGTTGCAGTTCAGTCAAACAAGCCTTCCTAGTCAAGGTGTAGTCGGTGGACTGGCAGTCCAGATCCTCTGGTTTCTTCTTCGAAACGCAGACTCTTTGCCCCAACCCCACACCCCCTGATTCACAATGAAGGTCCTATCCATATTCCTTGAGTGAAAATCAGCAATTTGACAAGATTCCCGGGTGACCTGTACACACATTAAAATTTGAGAGATCCGGAGACACAACCTCTGTCTCTCCCTGCCTTTCATGTGCACTGTCAAGGTCAGCTCCTGAATCTCCTCGGGTTGCCAACTGATGTGCCTCTCCGATCGTTGGGCCCTCCGCTGTGGTTCACCTCAGCTGAGACAAGCGCTCGTCTCCATCTGATCCCCAGCCTCACCTTCTCTGCTCTGCTGGGGTTTTTCCTTGTCCTGGCTGCAAGGTGTTTAAGGATCTCCCGCATCTCTCTCTCCACTGATCTCACATTTCTCTGGCTCTTTGAACATCAGTCCATTTCCCCAGAAATTTTCTGACTTGTTTGGTCTTTGTGAAAACCTCTCAGCCCAGGCACCTGACGTTTAGTTAGTCAATTACCAGAGGTGTGTGTAGAGCTGGCCTTCTTGTGGCTGGGGGACAAACTGGATGGGTTGTGTTTGACTGTACATTGCTGAGTTCGTAAGAGACAGTAAATACTGGGCAAAAGGCAAATCTAAAAGAACTGAGTGTGGAGTCACAACTTCTTCAACAGCTTCCTTATCAATCCAGACTCAACTGATCTAGAATATGTGATAGTCCATACAAGGCCTGGGATGGTGGTTATTTATGTGCAAGGTGCCCTTACTCCTACACAGTGTTCTTCCTGGCTTCAAGATTATCCATCCATTGTCCTAATGAACTTACAGTTACTGAGTGACCAATATATGTCAGACATTGGGGTAGGAATTAGAATTGAAAAGATGATAGTCCCTGCCTTCAAGAAGGTTAGGAAGAGGTGTATAACATCAGTGATGCGTAAAGGAAATGATGGGAGCAGACCGTAGGAGCAGAGGTTACCCTATCAGCAGTGGGGAAGAGCATAGGCAAGCTTGTAATCCTAACAAAACTACAAAGAATGTTAGGTATATATTAATAGACAAATTGCTTTCATACAATGTGCAAATCTAGTTACATACACTGCCATACATTTCATTATTGTTATCTGTTATATAAAAGTAATTCTGTTGTGAGTCAACAAGGACTTGACAAGTTGGTGCAAACTTGACCATTAGTTTCCTAACTCTACATTTATGAAAGATACAGAACTATTTTAAAAATTATCTAATTCTGAGTTTTTCCTATTTCAAATTAATCTTCCAAATGGGTAAGATTTTATTGCTAATGCAATAAAATGACATAGAGAATAAAAAAAAAACACAGAGAAGACAATCAGATGCTAAGACATAATGACTAGATTCTCTTACCTAAAAGAGTAAGGCTATCAGTGACATACTTTTGTTTTCTAGAGGAAGAGTGGGCATAAAAAAATGATATCCTCAAACTAAGCAAAGTTTTATCATAAGATCCAACAATCACACTACTAGGTATTTACCCATTTAAGTCACACAGAAACAGCTATGCTATGTCCATTTAATGGAATATTACTCAGCAATAATAAGAAATAAGCTACTACTAAGGCACAACAAGACATGCACATTAGTAAGTAAAAGAAGCCAGTCTGAAAAGGCTACTTATTGTATGATTCCAACTGTATGACATTCTGGAAAAGGAAAAACTGTAGAGATAATAGTAAAAAGGTCGGTTGTTTCCAGGTGTTTGGGGAGAGGGTAAGAGTAGGTGGAGCATAGGGGATTTTTAGAACAGTGAAACTACTCTTACGATACTGTGGTGGTAAATACAAAACACTATGCATTTGTCAAAACCTACAGAACCTACAACATGAAGGATGAATCGTAATGTACGCAAATTTAAAGGCCAATTTGGGCCTTGGCCTGTATGGCTCAGTTGGTTGGGCATCACCCAGTGGACCAAAAGTTTGCAGGTTCAATTCCTGGTCAGGGCACCTGCCTAGGTTTCAGGTTCTATCCCAGGTTGGGGCGCATATAGGAAGCAAGTGATGGATATCTTTCTTTCACATCAATGTTTCTCTCCTCTATCTCCCTCCTTTCCCCTTTCTCTAGAATCAATAAACATGTCCTCAGGTGAGGATTAAAAAAATGGAGGTCAGGGGGTACCAGGAAAAAAGGCAGATCCTGACAAGAGACTCTGTGTTACAGATGTGTGGAACAACCTCACAGAAGGGCGTGGGGGTGGGAGGGCAGTTGTTGACCTAAATAGCTTTGGAAATGAATGGCGTCTGTAAAACAAAAGCTAAGGAAGGAAGGAAGGAAGGAAGGAAGGAAGGAAGGAAGGAAGGAAGGAAGGAAGGAAGAAAGAAAGAAGGAAAGAAAGAAAGAGAGAAAGAAGGAAAGAAAGAGAGAAAGAAGGAAAGAAAGATAGAAGGAAAGAGAGAAAGAAAGAAAGAAAGAAAGAAGGAAGGAAGGAAAGAAGGAAAGAAAGAAAGAAGGAAAGAAAGAGAGAAAGAAGGAAAGAAG
>PVIA01014243.1:0-28010 GCA_004024845.1 Tonatia bakeri
AGTTCATGTTCATGGGTTGTACATATAATCTTTGGCTTCTATATTTCCTATACTATTCTTAACCTCCCCCTGTCTATTTTGTATCTACCAATTATGCTTCTTATTCCCTGTAACTTTTCCCTTTTTCTCACCCTCCCCACTGGTAACCCACCAGGTGATCTCCATTTCTCTGATTCTCTTCCTGTTCTAGTTGTTTACTTAGTTTTTCTTTTTCTTTCTTTCTCTTTCTTTCTTTCTTTCTTTCTTTCTTTCTTTCTTTCTTTCTTTCTTTCTTTCTTTCTTTCTTTCTTTCTTTCTTTCTTTCTTTCTTTCTTTCTTTCTTAGGTTTGGTTGTTGATAGTTGTGAGTTTTTTGTCATTTTATTGTTAATATTTTTGATCTTCTTCTTTTTCTTAAATAAGTCCCTTTAACATTTCATATTATAAGGGCTGGGTGATGATGAACTCCTTTAACTTGACCTTATCTGAGAAGCACTTATTTGCCCTTCCATTCTAAATGAAAGCTTTGCTGGATAGCGTAATCTTGGGTGTAGGTCCTTGCCTTTCATGACTTGGAATACTTCTTTCCAGCCCCTTCTTGCCTGTAAGGTCTCTTTTGAGAAATCAGCTGACAGTCTGATGGGAACTCCTTTGTAGGTAACTATCTCCTTTTCTCTTGCTGCTTTTAAGATTCTCTCCTTATCTTTAGTCCTGGCTCAGGTAATTATGATGTGCCTTGGTGTGTGCTTCCTTGGGTCCATCTTTTTTGGGACTCTCTGGGCTTCCTGGACTTCCTGGAAGTCTATTTCCTTTGCCAGATTGAGGAAGTTCTCCACTATTTTTTCAAATCAGTTTTCAATTTCTTGATCTTCCTCTTCTCCTTCTGGTACTCCTATGATTCGGATGTTGAAATGTTTAAAGTTGTCCTGAGGTTCCTAAGCCTCTTGTCATTCTTTAAAATTCTTTTCTTCATTCTGTTCTGGTTGAATGTTTATTTCTTCCTTCTGCTCCAAATTGTTGATTTGAGTCCCAGTTTCCTTCCCATAACTGTTGGTTCCCTGTACATTTTCCTTTATTTCACTTTTCATAGCCTTCACTTTTTCCTCTATTTTATGACCATACTCAACCATTTCTGTGAGCATCCTGATAACCAGCATTTTGGACTATGCATCTGATAGGTTGGCTATCTCTTTTTTGCTTAGTTGTATTTTTTCTGAAGCTTTGATCTGTTCTTTCATTTGGGTCATTTTGTTTTGTCTTGGTGTGCCTCTTATGTAGTAAGGAATGGAGACTTACATATTCACCAGGGCAGGGACAACCCACATTGCTGCATTGTGGTGCTGTACGTGGCGGAGGGATCAGAGAGGGAACAATGCTGCTTGTTCCATTCTCAGCCAGCTTTTAGTCACTTCCTTGCTTCCCATGAGCTAATTGGGCCCTTCTGGTGCTGATTCCCGGGTAGGTGTTTTTGTGTATGTTCTAGGACTCTGTGGGTCTCTCCAATGAACTGTCCTGTGAGACTCGGAGTTTCTCTCACCTCCTCAACTGTCACAGGCTGTTTCAATCAGAGGATTTCAGACTTTATTTTCCCGCACTGGCACCCTGGGTTGTGAGGTCTGTCTCACTCCCCAGTTGTTCCTCCCGGTTTATCTGCACACAAATGCAGGACTGACTGCTCTGCCAGCTGCCACCTCACCTGGTCCTCCAGCCACTGACTTGCCATGAGTCCTTTCCGCCTGGCTGCTCATCTCCACTTCTCCTACTAGTCTAAATGAATGTTTCTTCTTTAACTCCTTGGTTGTTGGACTTCCATACAGTTTTATTTTCTGTCAGTTCTGGTTGTTTTTTGTTTTTAAATTTGTTGTTGTCCTTCTTTTGGTTGTGTGAAGAGGCACAGTGTGTCTACCTATGCCTCTATCTTGGTTGGAAGTCCAAGCATTGTGTTTTCAAGATTCATCATATTTTGTAGTATATATCAAAATCCCATTCCTTTCTATGGCTGAATAGTATATCTCATTGTATGGATATACCACATCTGTTTATCCATGAATCTCTTTATAGACATTTAGATGATTTTCACCTTTTGGCTACTGTGAATAATGTTGCTATGAACATTGGTGTACAGTAAGCTGTTTGAATTTCTGTTTTCAGTTCTTTTGGATATATACCTAGGGATGGAATTACTGAGTCTCAAGGTAGTTCTATGTTTAACTTTCTGAGGAACCACCAAAATAATTTCCACAGTGGCTACACCATTTTACATTTGCATCAGTATCCTGGTAGATATAGGTATGAAGTGGGGTGTGAATTATCTTATGACTGATGCTGTTAAGCATCTTTTAATGTGTTTATTGGTCATTTGTATATCTTCTTTGGAGAGGCATGTCTTTAAATTTGTTGCCTATTTTTCATCTTTGTTAAGTTTTATTGAAGAATTAGAAGGATTAACTGGCAGAATACATATATCAGCCTTTCTAGAATTTGATTTAGTAGAATTTCAGAAAAAGTTAGCATGGTAATGATCAGATTTACAGTATGTACAGGTGAGTACCTAACATCTCTGGTAGTGCTTGGGTTGTTGCAAGTCCTGCAATAGCTGAGCTATTACAAAGAGCTTGTGGGGTTCTGAAGATGCTCTTTCGAGTCTGAGTCAACTCTGCTGTCAACTAGAGATGTCAGGCTGGGTTTGAGAAGGAGGAAGAGTGTTCCTGGTGGGTCTCCTCTCACAAAGAGATCCAGGTCCTTGCTTTGCAACAGTCTGTGTGCTCAGAGCCCAGGGCCAGGTCTGGCCTCAGTGTGGGCCTGGTTTACGTTAAGTTCCATGTAGACAATGGGCTCAGTGGAAAGGTACTTAGGACTCAGGGAAGAGGAAGTGAAGTGACTCTTCTGTCCGTTGGGGAGTCATCCAGGCATGTATCACATTGTTAGTGTCTTCTGCTGCAGGGTTGATTTTTGATAGAACACCAGTAACACATGAGAGAAGTGAGGAAAGTGCCAATGAAGAGGAAGGCTGTGGGGAGTCCAGTGGGAATGTATAGCTTGCTGGAGTTTTCTTGAGGAAGATGCTCCTCTCAACTGTGTCTGGATAATTTCACTCAGTGTAATGTTCTTTGGGATCATCCATGTTGTCTCAAATGACAGTACTTCCTGCTTTTTATGGCTGAATAATATTCCATTGTGTATCTATATACCACATCTACTTTATCCATCATCTGCTAATGGACACTTAGGTGGTTTTCGAGTCTTTGCTGTTGTGAATAACCCTTCAGTGAACCTGGGAGTGCAGATAACCCTCTAAGATCCTGATTTCATTTCCTCTGAATAGATACTCAGAGTTAAAGTGCTGGATCATATGAAAGCTCTCTTTTCAATTTTTTTTTTGAGGGAACTCCATGCCAGCTGTAGGGTCTGTGGGTGGGCTGGTTGTTGAGATCCACATACCAATTACTGTGAATCCCTCCCTATTTCTTTGTTCTCAGCTGACCCTAGAGGATCCAGCCTGCTGACTGCCAGAGGCTAATAAGGCAGTGATGGAAAGGCTGTGGGGGCAGAAGCTCTCATTTTCTTCCCCACCTAGGAGAAATGGCAGGTGAAGGCCATCTCACTGTGCTGAGTTGGGCCAGCATGTGAGAAGGCTGATGAGGGTAGTGAAGCTCTTCTCACCATTTTCAATGTGATTATTCTTGGTTTTGTGCTCCATGGAGTGCTGGAACCTCATACCTCATCCCAGAGTGTGAAGGTGTTTTTGTTAATGGATGGTGGTTAAATGGTGGCTTCTGTGGGTGAGCACAGTTGGGACTTTTTATCTTGCCACCGTCTTGCTGACATTTGTCATTGTCATTTTCATTTCCCTAATGACTGACAATGGTGAGCTTTTTTTCCTGAGCTCAATTTTCCATTTATAGAAATTGTCTTCTTTGCAGAATAACTTTTTAGTAGAAATATCTACTCAAGTTCTTTGACCATTTTTATAAATTGGATTTTTTTGTGGTTGAGTTACACATATGCTCTATGTATTCTGGAGCAGACACAATTTACAAATATTTTCTCCAATTTATTTTAATCAAAATCTAAATTTTTTTCTTTTTTTAATGTTGTTCAGTCACAGTTGTTCCCATTTTTCCTCCCCATGCTTTCCCTGACCAGTCCAACCCCCGCTTCCAAATATAATCCTCTCCCCATTGTTCTTTGGGTTATTTTCTTTTTATCATTGAGTTTCAAGAGTGCTTTATATATTCTAGATAGAAGTTACTTATAATATGTATGGTTTACAAATATTCTCTCCCATTCCATGAGTTTTTTAATCTTCTTGATGATATCCTTGAAGGACAAGTTTTTAATTTTGATTAAATCTAAGTTATTCAGCTTTTCTTTTGTTGCTTGTGCTTTTGGTATTGTCCAATCCAAGTTCATTACAATTTATTCCCAAGTTTTCTTCTAAAAATGTTATTGTCTTAGCTCTTACATTTAGGTCTATGATTCATTTTGAGTTAATTTTTATATATGATATGAGGTTGGGGTGAAACATGCTTTTCATTACATCTAAGTCATTACATTCTCTGTTAGTTTAGCTCATTTTTATTCAGTAGAAATTTGTTTATTCATTCCTTCATTTGACAAGTATTTATTGAGCAACTGCTTTGTGCCAGGCTCAAGCACAGAATGCAAAGGGGAATAAGAAATAGTCTCTTGACCCTGGCTGTGTAGCTTAGTTGGTTAGAGCATTGTCCCAATGTACCAAGGTCACAGATTCAATCCCAAGTCAGGGCACATACAAGATTAAACCAATGAATGCATGAATAAGTGGAACAAAAAATTGATATTTTTCTCTCTCTTCCTCTCTATCTCCCAAATAATTTTTTTTTAAAAGGAAATAGTCTCTATTTCCAATGAACTAGCAGTGGAGAAGGAAAAAAGATGACACAAAAAACAATTACTGCATGTTAGAGCCATAAGAGGACTGCTTAATTCATTCTGAGAAGGTCAGGGTATGCTTCTTTAGAGAAATAATGATTGACTTGAACATGGGAGCATGAGGGGAAGTTTGTCAGTGGACAAGTGGGATGGGAGAGGAGGAACATTGCAGGTAGGGTGAAAACATGTGTAAAGAAAGTCGCAGAACCCATGAGGAAGTATGCTGCATTTGCATACATGAACATGAGGTTGTTACCACCAGAGGTTCATATTGGGGATCTGTGTTACCATTCTGGTAGCAAAAACCAAAGGTGAGCAGACCTTGTTCTTGGAGGTCTTTGCTATAATACAGGTGAAGAGTGATGAGGGGTTCAACTAAGTCAGAGACTATGTAAATGGAGCAGGAGGTAAATTCAAAGGCTATTTCAAAGTGTTGTATCTATGGGAGTTGGTGGTAAATTGGATTTAGCCAGTGTGAAGGAGGAGCTCTCTAGAATTACAGTTTTGGAGGAGGGGATACAGGGCTGTAGTTCATTGAAATGATAAATTCAGTTAGGGACATGGGACAATTCAGTCAGATGGTTTGTAAACATCTATCACAGTTTAAGTAAACTTGGACAGGTTCAAAGTTTCAAAAGGCTTCAGAGTGGGTCATAATCAGATCCTCTGCCCAATTTTTAAATTGGATTTGTTGTTGTTGTTGTTGTGGAGTTGTATGTGTTCTTTATATATTTTGAATGATGATAGGTGGTAACTAGACTTGTGGTGATCACTTTGTAGTGAATACAGATGTCAAATTACAATGCTGAACGCCTGACACTGAGAAGACAAAAGATTTTTTTAAAGAAAATGAAGTCCCTGTGCTATAAAACTGGTAAGATACTTATTTACTGTTGAAAAAATCTTACACACATCTCAAAGGGACAGAGAACAGATGTACAATTATGAGTTTTCTCAAGAAACTGCTCTAAGAAAAAAAGAGAGGAAAGGTATTTCCCTTTTTGCTTTCACCAGGGAAAAAGCTGTTTTGTTTTTGTATTAGTATTTACCCTTACAGAAAAGTCTATAAAACTTAACAGAATTTCAATCAAAACCACAATAAAAATTTCTGATGGGAAAAAAAGGGGTTGCTTAAGTGTTCCACTCTTCTTCCAAGTCCAATTCATTTTTTATAGCGTTTCTTATAATATGGCTAACATGTAAGTGGATCAGGCTCTGTTTCTGTCCCTTCTTCTCTCCCTCCATCTCTCTTCCCCTTTTTCCTTCCTTTGTCCAAGTGCTTTTGCAAACTTGTGTTGAATAGCCTACCTGAATAGCCTACGGAAGGCTGGGGAAGTCAGAACCTTCTCCCCTGTCCCCGCCTCCAACCACACACTGATTCTGTGTTTCGATTTCTCTCTTGGTTGGAGAACTTTTTATCCTAGCGGATAGAAAGGAATTTGCTATCCTGCTGGCTCCTTGGTAAGGGCACTGCCTGGAACTAGCAGATGCCTCACCAGGAGGAAAAGCTGTTGTTAAACAGGAAATGCGGGTAATTGGCACACTTCCTGGTGTCTGCCAGTGCAGCCCTGAAATCCTGCCTCCACTGAGTGCAGCTTTCCTTGTGCAGCTGTGGCTCTCAGCAGGCTCTTTCTTTGGGGAATTAGAAACACGCTGATCTGGGCTGTAAAAGCTGGTGGCTCAAGATAGTCCAATTGCATATGTCAAGTGAGGGTTGGGTCCATGGAGCTGGGGTGCTGAGTGAGCCAGCTTTGGCTTTGCTTTTGCTTTGCTGTGACCCAGCTTCTCAACAGCAAGATAGGTGGGCAAATGCTCCTCATCCTTACACCCAGGAGACTGAAGGGAGCAAGAGACCCAGCCTGTTTTTGTCGTCTGCTAGACTACAAGCTGTTTGAGGATGGGGGTGTGGAATTTACTTCTGTATTTTCCATTGCACCCAGCATAGTGTTCTTCCTGGAGGACAGGTGGCCTAGTTCAAGGCAGGCAGCAGCTTGGCTGCATCCTTGACGTTCTCTTTTCTAGCTCATTCCCAGGTGAGCTCGTGGGGCTTGAAGCAGGCAACCGGCCACCGATCTCCCAGGATCTCTGGAGAGAACAGACCCAAGGTTTGCTTCTCCTTGGTGTCTGGGGAGGGCTGAAGAGGACAGAGCTTACTTTTCCTGGGGCCCTGACACAAACACTGACATTTCATAGTGCCCAGGAGGCTGACCCGAGAGAACTGTTGCCTACATGACTTTCACCTGGAGGTCCTAACCAGCTGGTGGGAAGGCCCCTCCTGAGCCCCAGGCACATGGCACTGATTTCGTGGCTGCTTGCTGAAAGTCCACCTTCAACCCTTTATTGGTTCACTAGTGTTATCGAGCCCCTCACTGTTTGACTTACCTGCTTTTGGGGCTTGGGTGAGAATGTGCAACAGATACAAAAACATGAACAGGCAAAGAAAGAACCACAGCCACTGGATACAAAAGCCAAGTGGGACACCTGGCCCAGGGGACTCTCCAAAGCAAAGCTCTTGCCACAAACAAGGTAAGAAAGAAGTTTAACTGTGAAAATTCTTAAGAAGATAAGATCTTTAAAAAGTTTTCCTAAAACTAAAGAACTATGGTTTTTGAAGAAATTCAATTCAATAGATGCATTTTGACACTTTCATTGAATTAAACAACATTTATTATTGTTTATGCTGTTGGGTTGGCCAAAAAGTCCGTATGTTTTTTCCATAAAATGAAAGACACATTTTTCATTTTCACCAATAACTTTATTGGTTCAGATATTTCGAGTATGTCAGCTATCTCCTGCTGTTGGCTTTCAGTGGGTATAGGCCAGGGGTTCTGCTAAACATCTTCCAATGCATAAGACAATCCCACAGCAAAGAATTATTTGGCTAAAATGTTAATAGTACCAAGAAACTTCACAAACCACTTCTGACACATTCAGTCAGTCACAGCACCTTCTCTATACACTGCACAAATATTTTGTGTGTGTTTCAGCTGCATTTTACCTTTCTTGAAATAATAAAGCATAATAGGCTGAAAATGTATTTTTTCTTCCATCTTCAATATTAAAATAGCTACACAAAAGTTCACCAATTTTGATACTTTTTAAATGCATGCTGATATAACAGCTGTCACAATACAATTAACAAAATCATTTCAAATGAAGTTGTAGACAACTAAGCACTACTAGAGCCCTCATCCAGAGAAAACTAAATGAGCTTTTTGGCCAACCCAATATTACAGTTCTCCCAATTTTTATTATATGGGATGATACTGGTTAATAAAATTATACAGGCTTCAAGTATACAATTCTATAATTCATCATCTGTATTTTGTATTGTGTGTTTATCACTTGTTACTAAAGAAAAAAACCTTATCTGAGTACAGTGGTGACTGGGATGGTCTCATCTCTGAGGAGTTTACAGTCTACTGAAGAAAAGACTTAAATAAATAGATATAGTACAGAGGATAACATAAGAGCATATAGGAAGTAGGAATAAAGTGTTTTGCACACGGAAGGCAGGTGTGAGAAACTTCACAGAGGGAGTGCTGTTTCAGCAGGGTCATGGATGGAAGGGTCTCAGCTGGGGAGAGGGAGGGGAGAGAAAGGGCAGGGAGGACAGTGATGCTGGGCTGGGGGAATGGACCAGTGAGGCTGGAGGATGTCATGGGAGACGAGGTTAGAAAGTTGTTTGGAGTCAAATCACAGAGCATCTTGTTTGCCATGTTAAGAAATCTGGGGACCATGGAAGTGCATGAACAAAGCACTCTGTTAGCCACCTTGAGGGGAAAGCCCATAGGTGTAGAAACAGAATGAAGGACCCAGACTTTGGCCTTAGGCACTCGTAGGTTTGAAGATCCATGATAGCCCCCACAGCTGAGTGACATAGGATAAAGTTCTCGATCTGCTCTACCATAATGGCATTGCTAAGGGAAAAAGAAATGTAAGAACTGGAGTAATATACATAAAGGGCATTTGGTGTATCATGGCCTCTCACTGTAGTTCTGCCGCCTGGATAAACAAACCAGAGAGAGGCATGTTTATGTATATGAAATATCTCGACTCCATTTTAGAGTCAAAATATTCGAGGCTAAAGGAGGTTAAATAACTTGTCTAAGCTATCCAAGCAAGTAAGAATTCGTTTGGATGTGAGTCCAGAGCTCATGTTCTTTGCGTTCAAATACACTGCTCCCTGGGAGAAAGGCCCAGACAGGGAGGGGTTGTATAAATGGTGGTCTCACTGCCCTCAAGTGGTTTACCATCTGGCCTCTTTAACATGGGAAGTTGGACTGTGAAGCTGGACTTCAAAGCAAAAGCTGCCATAGGGTTGTGGTGCTAGTGAGCTCAGAGGAGAAGCAGTCCCTGTGAGAGGCCAAAGTCACGGGGTGCTTCCTGGAGGAAGCCAAACTCCTGTGGACTTTCCTGAAGAGGGAATTCCAGGGTGGTGCATGCTGTGAGAGGCTACCAAGCATCTTTCTTAGGAATGAGGGATTTACTCCCCCAGCTGCTGGCCATGTTGTAGCAAGATGGCCCTCAGCTGTCAGCCCTCTGGGCAGTGTCTTAGCTGAAGAGAGCTGCCTCACTCAAGTTCTACTTCCTTCCAGAGGAAGTCCATATCCATTGACTAACCAAGGCTGGTTGACAGGCCTGGTTTTCCTACCCAGCTGGGGACAACTCTGAAGGCTATCTACGCCCTTAAGCTCCCCAAGGGGTCAGCTGAAGTCCTTGGAACTCCATCAGAGCTCAGCCTCTGCCTCCCCACTCCTGTACCCACCCCTGTCTTCACTCTTCCACAAGGGCTGACCCAGGAGCACTCCCTAACAGACACCAGCATGCTCATCTCTGCTTCAGTCAGCTTCCTGGGAACCGCACCTGTGACATCCACACTCAGATAATGCCTTGGAGCCTTGGACTGCAGCCGAGTCTGCAGGATTCTGACTGGTCCTGGGTGCTGTGTGGTGACAGGGCAGAGGTCAACATAGAAGGTTCATAAAGATCCACAAGCCCACTAGTGCATTTTCTTACAGGACCCGTGACTTGTCCCCTTAAAACTCTTATCTGAGAGAGACACATACTTTGTGCCTGGTGAGATGGAGCTGAGAGAGAGAGAGAGAGATGGGGTAGTGGGTGCTGACAGTGGTTAGAGGGTGGAGGGGGGTAGAGTGGAGGGACTCATCTTCTAAATGCCTTTGCAGCCACCCTTTCAAATGAGGAGAGGAGCAAAGCACGGGATGGGATGGCAAAGTTGGGAGGGACGGGCTGGGGATGACATATAGCCTTGAAGGAGGGTCATTGTCTGGGAAGATCACTTCAGTGGTCTCAGGCTTTTAACCTGTGCCCAACATCTGCAAATTCCCAGCTGTAGAGTTCCACTGGGACTTATTTTCTATAGTTTGGATGATGAAAGAAACAAGTTATTTTTTATTCCATTTTATGCATATAGAATTCAAATTTGTAAAACTGAGACACAATTCCTACTCCTTCCTCTCCGCCCCAAAAAGGGAAAGCACTGTCTTTCAGTGAGGCTGTGTCCAGGCAAACCTGGGAAATCTTTTTGGCCAGGGCTGTGGATGCTATTAGTTCTTAGCAGCTCCTGGAGCTCAGAACTCTAAGAACTTTGAGCATGCTAGGAGGGCACAAACCTGACAAAATCTCTCCTAGTTGCCTGGCGTACTTGTGGTTGCACAAGCTTGGCACTCAAGTTTCCAGTGAGTTTTCTGAGGAACTCTCTGCCCCTTCTCTGGCCAAGTTCTCATGGCCAAGTGCTGGCCAGTTGGAAGCACAAGACCCAGCAGGGGACCAGCACCCATGGGGATGTGGGGCTGAGTAGCCTCTGACCATTCTTCTGATATGGAGAACCCTGTACAGTCATGCACCCCATAACGACTTCTCGTCCACGTTGGACTGCATGTGCGATGGTGATCCCAAGAGATCTTAATGGAACTGAAGAATTGCAATTGTCTACTTATGTTGCAGCCATTGCAATGTTCTAGGCAACATATTACCCATGTGTTTGTGGTGATGCTGGTGTAAACAACCTACTGCACTGCCAGTCCTGTAAAAAATTATAGTACATAGAGTTATATACACTACATTACGATGATGATAATATTAAACAACAATGGTACTGGTTTATGTATTTACTATATTTCCCATTGTTACTTTGGAGTGTATGCTTTGTACTTATTAAAAATATTTGCTATAAAGAGTATGTTGTGTTAGGGTGGCAGTGGCCTCAGGTATGTCATGGTTACCATGTCTCTTATTGCATTATTTTTCCTTGTGCTTCACTCAATCTCATGTTGTTTTGGACAGTAATGCACTATACAGGCTTGCAGCCTAGAGCAGTGGGCTAGACCATCTAGGTTTGTGTGAGTATACTCTATGATGTTCTCACAATGATGAAATCCCCTGTGATGCATGACTCAGAACATGTCACCCAGGTGAGGCGCATGACTGTAGGACTGGAAAGACTCTGGCTTGGTCCTGTGAATGCATGGGTGCCTGTTTTCCTGTTTCTTCTATTTTGGGGGCAGTGAAGAAGCTGGTGTATATTCTTTCCTGAGGAGGGTCACAGGCTCAGTTAAATTTTAGAAAGATGTGGATTTGTATTTCTGGCAAGTCTTAGCTGCAGCTATAGGAAGGGCACACTGGCGACAGGGAGACCTGGTGATAACTAGGAGCCGAACAGTGGCTGGGAAAGAGGCGGGGGTCATCTGAGACACACTGCTGGCAGAATGTGTGGGAGGTAACAATGACTCCCACAAAGAGCAGTCTGGTTTCAGCCCCAAGGGGATGGCAGCTGATAGTGCCAGGAACGAAACTGGGAGGCAGTTCTCACAAATCCCATGTGACATGCTTCACAAATAGACCTGGTTTCAAATTCTAGCTCTGTTACTACTAGCTGTGAAGGTGCCAATGAGTATGGCACCCTGTGGAGTCTGATCTGTTGTCTTTTAATTTGTAAAATCTGGGATGACAATGACTGCTTCATAGAGTTATTTATTGTAAAGAACAAATTACATGAGAAATAATCATGAAGCATTTACATTAGGTCAGCTCCCAATACATGGTAGGCACTGGGTAGTATGATTAGTACAGTTTATGAGGTTGAGTTGGGGCAATGGGCCTGACTGGGTCTAGTTGAGTTGCTCAGGGAGGTCACATGGATGAGTCAAGAGTGTGGGCTGGGTTTTTTTCAGGTCCTTGATGTTTTAGAAATTCAACTCTCTCTCTTAAGCAAAGACATGAACTGATGTATAAAATAGCCTTTACTTTGCAGGGTAGCTGTGAATGATAAGTATGAGTACTGTTGATAATCTTTTTCCTAGTTAGACCATGTTGAAGTTATTTTCTTCCTTTTAATCTCATTTTAATAACAGCTGAAGTATTTTTTAAAAGATTCAACTATAATGACATTTATGATTTATTTATTCATTTTAAGTATATTTTGTTGATTATACTATTAGTTTCCCCAATTCCCCCCCTTTATTTATGCCCCTCCGCCCTGTACCCCCAACCCTCCAGCATTCCCCCTGCTTAGTTCATGTCCATGGGTTGTACATGTAAGTTCTTTGAGTTCTCTGTTTTCTATACCATTTTTGATCTCTCCCTGTCTATTTTATGCCTACCAATTTTGCTTTTTCTTCCCTGTACCTTTACCCCCTATTCCTCCCCTCCCCCTCCCCCCTGAAATCTCTCTATGTGATGTGCATTTCTCTGATTCTGTTTCTGTTCTAGTTATTTGCTTAGTTTTTGTTTTCATTGTTTTTCTTTTCTTTTAGGTTCATTTGTAAATAGTTTTGAGTTTGTTGTCATTTTACTGTTCATAGTTTTGATCTTCTTTTTCTTAGATAAGTCTCTAACATTTCATATAATAATGGCTTGGTGATGGTGAACTCCTTTAACTTGACCTCATCTGGGAAGCACTTTATCTGCCCTTCCATTCTAAATGAAAGCTTTGCTGGATATAGTATTCTTGGGTGTAGGTCCTTGCCTTTCACGACTTTGAATACTTCTTTCCAGCCCTTTCTTGCCTGTAAGGTTTGTTCTGAGAAATTAGCTGAGAGTCTAATATGAACTCCTTTGTAGGTAACTCTCTCCTTTCCTCTTGCTGCTTTTAAGATTCTTTCTTTGTCTTTACTCTTGGGTAACTTAATGATGATGTGCCTTGGTGTGTTCCTCTTTGGGTCCAACTTCTTTGGGATGCTCTGGGCTTCCTGGACTTCCTGGAAGTCTATTTCCTCTCCAGATTGGGGAAGTTTTCCTTCATTATTTGTTCAAATAAATTTTTAATTTTTTGCTGTTGTCCTTTTCCTTCTGGAACCCCAATAATTCAGATACTGGAATGTTTCAGGTTGCCCCAGATGTTCCTAAGTCTCTCTTCATATTTTTTAATTCTTACTCCTTTATTCTGTTCTGGTTGAATGTTTATTTCTTCCTTTTGTTCCAAATCGTTGCTTTGAGTCTTGGTTTCCTTCCTGTCACTGTTGGTTCCCTGAATATTTTGCTTTATTTCATTTTGGGTATCTTTCATTTGTTTTTTCATTTTTCAGCCAAGCTCAATCAGATCTGTGAGCATTTTGATTACCAGGGCTTTAAATTCTCCATCAGATAGGTTGGCTATCTCCTCATTGCTTAGCTTTCTTTCTGAAGTTTTGCTCTGTTCTTTCATTTGGGCCATATTTCTTTGTATGGGTGCATCTTTTAAGTTGTGAAGGGTTGGGCCTTAGATTTTCAACAGGGCAGGGCAGCCCTCCTCGCTGCTGCATGCTGCCTGTGGGGGAGTGGCCAGAGAGGGAACAATGCAGCTCCCCTGCTCAGCTCTAGCCCACTTTCCGAGGGACTCTGTGTGAGACTGGGAGTTTCTCCTACTGCAGGACCTGACTAGTCCACAGTGAGCTTTGAGTCTCAGTTTCCCCTTCAGCCAGCCCCGCCTGTGCAGTCCACCACCTTGCTGCAGTTTCTCTCAGCTGGCTCCACCTGTGCAGTCTGCTGCCTTGCCAGGGGTTCTTACTGGTCCAGTTGTTCACGTTGATTATTTCTTTAATTCCTTGGTTGTTGGAGTTCCATGCAGTTTGATTTTATGGCACTTCTGGTTGTTTATTGATTTTAGATTGGTTGTTATGCTCCTTTTGGTTATGGGAGGAAGGAAAGGGTTTCTACTTATGCCTCCATCTTGGCTGGAACTCGACATTTATTATTTATTTAAGGGAAAATTTCAACAACATTATTAAGGATTCTAGCTTTTTCCAACTTTCTGATTCCCAATTTTTTTTTGTCTCATGGTTGCAAGATGGTTGCCATTGCATAAGGCATCACATCTACATTCAAGATAGAAAAAATAGAAAGGTACATAACCATTGAGTTCTCTGTTGTTTATTGCTTTTATCAGGAAAGCAAAAGGTTTTCCAGAAGACTCAGTAGGGTTTCATTGGCCAGAATTTGGTCATATAGTCATCTCCAAGGGTTAAAAAAAGGCCAAGAAATAAAAACTCTGGCAAAGAGGAGTGAGATTCCCTGACAGTGGTTTCCTACCTTAAGAGGACATTTTTAAGAAGCTGAGATTTTGGCAACAAGAATTCTGGTTTATCCAGTGACTCATCATTTAATTGTAAATCAATGGAAATTTTCATGGATAAGTAGGTAGCCAGTTTCCTAGAGGGTAAGAGAACTAAAAGACCATTTTAGAAGAAATGTTTTTGCCTTTTTGGTTTCCAGGGGCAAAAGCTTTAATTCCCTTTCCCTTTTCTAGAAACTTTATTACTCCATCTCTCTTTTTTAAAGTCAATAAATAAATAATGACTTTTCTAACTAGATAATGATGAAACAATACTAGTGGATGTCAAGATTCAACTTTGTTGCTCTTTAAATTTATGAGTTCAACAGTAGGCTTGATTGCACAGGAAATGGAGACAACAGGAAAGAGGACAAGGAAGGTCACTTCACCTCACACAGGAAGGAGCCTTTAGTCTTGGTTAGCAGCTGCCGCCTTCTGCCCTCAGGCCTGATGCAGGGCCCCAGCTCCTTCTTGTAAAGAAAAACTTCCTTCATTTGAAAACAGCTTAAGCATTCACAGATATTTACGGTAGCTTAATCATCAAATTCCGTGTTCTAAAATGAATTAGAAAAATGGTATATTTGATGTGCTACTTTATCAATGACTTCAGACAAAGAAATTTATTATAATAAATTTAAACACTTCTGTAATAGCAAAACCCAAATTAGTGAAATTAATCACAGAATTGTTGTGTTTTTGAAAAGAGGCAATTTTTAAAAATCTGAAGATGGGTAGTGGTGATGATTGCAAAGCAATGTGAATATACCTAATGCCACTGAACTGGACACTTAAAAATATAGTAGTAAATTTATGGTATGGATATTTTAGCACAATAAAAACATCTACTGAATGTAGTTCTTTTGAGGGACCTACCCTAATAAATAGGAAGAATGATTTGTAAAGAAAGGAGCAGATAACTCTGCATATAAGTGAGTAGTTTTTTTCCCTACTCTCCACTCAGTACATGTCTTGATCACGGAAAGAGTCTCCTTGAACTTTGGACCTGTGTACCCAGTGGCATCCTGTCTCACAAACACCTCAGGTTCACAATGTCTCACACTGAATTCAGTGTCTTCACTTCACCTGTCCATGCCTCCTCCCCCTTCCCTGTCTTAGTTAAGGCCTCAAACCTGGATGTCATTCTTGAATTCTACTTTTCCCTCACTCTCCATACCAAATCATTCACCACTTTGGGTTAATTCTCTCTCAGTGTGGCTCTAATCTGTTCATTTCTCTTCACCTCTACAGTTGCCACTCCAAGGGAAGTAAGTAATAAGGAACTGATCTCCAACTTATCTCCTAGCTTCATTTTGCCATGCCCTAACATTAAATGCCTGAAAAAATGTCAAGGTGCTAAGAAATAATTTAAAAAAGTTATTTTATTGTGGTAAGATTACTTAACATCATGTTTTCCCTCTTAGACTTTAAGTGCACGTACAGTACTGTGTTCTATAGACACAATGTTGTACAGCAGACCTCTAGAACTTATTCTTCTTGTTTCACTGAAGTGTTATACCTGTTGGTTAGAAATTCTTTTCTTAACCAAGATCAGGGAACTGCTGGCCTTTTTGGAAATGTTATCAAATTGCTTAGCAAACCATTACAAAGACAGCCATAATTTTTGCCAAATGGAAATGAGTGATATCTCCACAGGATTTCTGCATTTGCTTAAAACGTCGTACTCTATATAAAGTTTTAACCCCCCTTCCCGTTTCATGTAGTAATATTAATACTGTAAGACAAAAGAATCGTAGTGTCATGTCCTTACGGCATGTTGTGGAAGATGGCTGTCACACTGGTGTGTGAGCTGTTCAAGGGCAAGGTTATTTCAGTTTTATTAATCACTCATCAGTCTTATTGCACGTATGTATGTTCCCAGGCTCTATTGGGGTAGAGAGATGGGACGAAGTCCCCACTTGCAAGGAGTGCACGGCCTAGTGGTGGAGACAGACTTGAAAAACATCATTTGCGCAGTAAAGTGAGAATCAAGCAATGTGTCTGGAGTCACTGAGGAGTGTCATTATTGAGTTGGAGTCTCATATCTGGAAAGTAAGGGTGATCTGGATTTGAGATCCAGTGCTGACTCCAAATCAAGCCCCCTTTTTTCAGCCAAGAATATAATCAGTGTGGCAGGCCCAGGGGTTTGAAAACCTCATTTTAATTTGCATTTTCCTGGCCACCAGTTGGGTTGAGCATCTTTTCATGTTTATTGACCATGTGTATTTTCTCTTCTGTGTATCGTCTATTCTTGCCATTCATGGAAAATATCAATGTGGAAAATAAATGCTATGATGCAAATAGGGAAGTTGTCTGATGCTCTTTGATGGATTGGTTTCCTAAATCCTATGCACAGCTCCTGACAAAAATAAGGATTAGGATGTTTTCCTAGAAGCCCCTTACTTCCTGCTACACACTCTTGCTTCTCTCTGATAAACAGCCTTCCTCTTCTAGCCTGATAGTCACTGAGAAAGGTCAATGGGATGTGATGGAATCTACGTGCGGACACTGTCGTCAGATTCAACTGCTTAGTTATTTTCTTTCCTGTCAGAGCTAGGGGAGAAAGTCTGCACAGATGGACAGAGGGAGTAATGTGTAGGTTTGCAAGTGTGAACACTGTCTGAGAAAATGAAAGTGTTTGAATATGAAAATCTTAAAGAATGAAGTCCAATTTCATATCTGGTTTGATAAATTGCTTGGAGTCTGTGAGAATGACTTATTCATTGATATTTGCCTTTAACCTCAGATATCAATATTTTGTCCCAATTAACCCCGAGGACTTAGCCTTCATGTTGTCTTGCCTGATGGCAGTCAGAAGGGCTCTACAACTGTGCCTTGTGTTCTAAGCTCTTGGTGGCCAGAAGACAGGATCAGGGCTGCTGTAGGCAAAGGATGCAGGAAAGATGTAGGGGAAGGATCACGCAGGACTTGGAGCCACAGGCCCCTGGGTGGCAGTCTTGGTTCTGCTACGGATCAGCAGGGTTTGATAAAACAATTCTCTCCACCCCTCTGGACCTTGGTTTTCTCCTGTGCAAAATGGGGAACCTGCTTCCCTGAGTTACTATCAGGACCAAGTAACATGATTGCTAGACAGATGTTAGGCACGTGTGTATTCCTTTTCACTCTTCTCTATTCTCTTTGCCATGCCAGACATATAGCCTAAGCAAAGGGGTTTAATGTAGTTGGTGTTTGACACTTGTTCATTGCTTGATTACACAAAACAGTGGTTCTCTAAGTGGGGTTCATTGGCCAGCAGCAGCAAAGCACTTGGGAACATGTTAGAAATGAATCCCCAGACCTCCTCAGTCAGAAGCTCAGCCCATGAGCTCAGCAATGTTTTACCAGCAGGTAGTCCTAGTGCTGGTTACAGTTTGAGAACCTCTGAAAATCTCTTTCCTATTGTAGTCCACGTAGAATGAGATTTGGTGAGAAGGGGAAAAAGCCGGTTAAAGTCCCAGGAGGTGATTTTCATCTCATTTTAGGTTTTCCTTAAAATGGTGAATGAATTATGTTTCAAGGAGGAAAATTGTTTTCTGTTACCCATTGCAAAAAATACCCAAGTTCAGTTTTGTGTGGGATTTGAGCTCAGCTATCTGGATCTCTTCACTGAACTGGGACGGTTAACTTATTTCTGTTCTTTCTCTGTAAATATCAGTGACAGAATTTATAAACTGATGGATGCGTCACTGAATACTCAGCCTGGAAGAACTGACATTATGATGTTTTGCTATTATTTTTGATTATATATATTTTAATTTTATGTAAAACAGAGCTCTCTGACTAGTGTGGCTCAGTGGGTTGATCACTGGCCTGTGAACCAAAAAATCGAAGGTTTGATTCTCTGCCAGGGCACATGCCAGGGTTGTGTGCTAGGTCCCCTGTAGGAGGCATGGGAGAGGCAACTGATTGACGTGTGAACATTGATGTTTCTCTTCCTCTCTTCCTTCCTCTCTCTAAAAAATAAAATCTTTAAATGTATACTTAAAAAAAAAGACAGCCATTTGCCCATGTTCATATCTATAGTGATTGAACATAATATTTGGACCCATTAACATATTTCTGCAAATCAGTGAAAATCTTGATTTTTAAAAAAAGTATATGTCAGGAAGTAAGCTCCTACAGCAAAGAGTATAGTCATTGTAGCAAGTCTTTGTCAGGTTCATTTTTCATACACCTTAATCAAATTTTTTTTTTCATATCATCTTTGTGGCTAATAGACATTAATAAATAGCTGCAGTAATGAGTGTTCTGTATTAAGTATTCCTAAGCATTTTGTGAGAATGCATCAAAATGCTTGCCAGTGTACCTTCTGATGACTACTAGGAGTTTTGAGTTTTAATTGTCTTCTTTTTACTTTTGAGAAGGAACCCATTTAATTGTGCAAAGTACAATGAATTCTAAATGCAGAATACATTTCTTAGGACAGGACCTGAGGCTTGATGACCAAAGGCTAGTAGAATTTCATTTCAATGAATTTGAAGAAACATCAATTATGGGTAATAAATGCAATCTGATGATGGAATAAGTAAAAATTGCTAATAAACGTGAGACTGTTAAGTGTAACAGTACCTACTATATTTTGAGAGGTTACCATATGTCAAGGAGTTGACTGGAGTTACCAGTTTGATTCTTATAAATCACTATGAGGCACAGATGCAGAGAAAGAACTGATGGTTGCCAGAGGGGAGGAGGTTTGGGAGACTGGGTGAAAAACATAAAAGGATTAAGAATTACAAATTGGCAATTACAAAATAGTGATGAGTATATAAATTATAGCATAGAGAATAGTCAATAATATTGAAATAACTGTTTTTTAGTATATTTTATTGATTATGCTATTACAATTGTCCCAATTTTTCCTCCCCTTTATCCCCCTCCACCCTTCACCCCTAACCCTCCATATTCCTCGCCCCCTGAGTTCATGTCTATAAGTTGTACATGTAAGTTCTTTGGCTTCTCTATTTCCTATACTATTCTTAACTTTCCCCTGTTTATTTTATGCCTACCAATTATGCTTCTTATTCCCTGTACTTCTCCCCCAATTCCCCCTCCCCCTTCCCACTGAAAACCCTTCATGTGATCTCCATTTCTGTGATTCTGTTCCTATTCTAGTTTGTTTAGTTTTTGTTTTATAGGTTTAGCTGTTGACAGTTATGAGTTTGTTGTCATTTCATTGTTCATAGTTTTTGTTCTTCTATTTCTTAGAAGAAGAAATGTTAAAATAAATACTTTAACATTTCATATAATAAGGGCTGGGTGATGATGAACTCCTTTAACTTGACCTTATCTGGGATGTACTTTATCTATCCTTCCATTCTAAATGACAGCTTTGCTGGATAGAGTAATCTTGGATATAGGTCCTTGCCTTTCATGACTTCAAATACTTCTTTCCAGCCCCATTTTGCCTGTAAGGTTTCTTTTGAGAGATCAGCTGATAGTCTCATGGGCACTCCTTTGTAGGTAACTGTCTCCTTTCCTTTTTCTGCTTCCAAGGCTCTCTCTTTATCTTTAATCTTGGGTAATTTACAATGTGCCTTGGTGTGTGCTTCCGTGGGTCCAACTTTTTTGGGACTCTCTGGGCTTCCTGGACTTTCTGGGAATTTGTTTACTTTACCAGATTGGGGAAATTTGCCTTCATTATTTGTTCAAATAAGTTTTCAATTTCTCGCTCTTCCTCTTCTCCTTCTGGCACCCCTATGATTTGCATGTTGGGGCACTTAAAATTGTCCCAGAGGTTCCTAAGTCTCTCTCTCTCTCTCTTTTTTTTTGCATTCTTGTTTCTTCATTCTGTTCTGGTTGAATGTTTACTTCTTCCTTTTGTTACAAATCATTGATTTGAGTTTTGGTTTCCTTCCCTTCACTGTTGGTTCCCTGTACATTTTGCTTTATTTCACTTCGTGTAGCCTTCATTTGTTCCCTCATTTTTCGACCTAGATCAATCAATTCTGTGAGCATCCTGATTTCCAGTGTTTTAAATTCTGTATCAGATAGGTTATCTATCTCTTTGTCAGTTAGTTCTTTGGAGTTTTGATCTGTTCTTTCATTTGGGTCATATTTCTTTGTCACCTGCTATGTTGTAAGGAAGTGGAACCTTAGGTATTTGTCAGGGTGCAGCAACCCTCCTCACTGCTTTGTGGTGCTGTCTGTGTGGGAGGGACCTGAGAGGGAACAATGCCTCTTGATTGGCTCTCAGCTGACTTTCAGTCGCTTCCTCTGCTACCCACAATCAAATTGGGCCTTTCTGGTGCTGATTCATCCAGCGGGTGGTTTGTGTACATTCTAGGACCCTGAGGGTCTCTCTATTGAACTCTCCTGTGAGGCTGGGGCTTTCTCCACTGCCACAACCCCTCAGATTTTTTCAATCAGACAGTTTGAGGCTTTATTTCCCCACACTAGAACCCTGGGTTACTCAGTCTCTCTTGCTCTCCAGTTGTTCTTCCTGCTTTATCTGCATGCAAATGTGGGACCGTCTGCTCTGCCAGCCACTCTACTGGCCACTGCCTTGCCCATCCAGGTCCTCCAGCCTCTGCCTTGCCACACATCCTCTCTGCCCCAGCTGCCAGTCTCCACCCGTCCTACCAACCTGGATGAATGTTTAACTCCTTGATTGTTGGACTTCCATACAGTTTGATCTGCTGTCAGTTCTGGTTGTTTTTTTGTTTTTAGTTTTTAAATTTGTTTTTGTACTTTTTGTTGTGTGAGGAGACCTAGTGTATCTACTTATGCTCGATTGTTGATTTATTGATGATTTATTGATGGTAGCCATTCTGACAGGTGTGAGGTGATACTTCATTGGGGTTTTAATTTAGATTCCCCTGATGATTAGTGATGTTGAGTATTGTTTCATGTGCCTATTGTCCATCTGTATGTCCTCTTTGGAGAAAAGTCTATTTGAGTCCTTTGCCCATTTTTAAATCAGATTTTTTTTGGTGTTAAGTTGTATGAATTCTTTATTATTGACAAATGTCTTCTCTCATTCAGTAGGTCTTTTTGTTTTGTTCATGGTTTTCTTTGCTGTGCAAAAAAAATTAGTTTGAAGTAGTCCCATTTATTTTCTTTTGTTTCTCTTGCTTGAAGAAAAATATCAAAAAATAGTACTAAGTGATATTAAGGAGTTTGTTTCTTATATTTTCTTCTAGGAGTTTTATGATTTCAGGTCTTACATTTAAGCCTTTAATCCATTTTGAGTTTATTCTTATATATGGTATAAGAAAGTGACCCACTTTTATTTTGCATTTATCTGTCCAATGTTCCCAACATTTATTGAAGAGACTCTCTTTAATGCATTGTATATTCTTGCCCCCTTCATAAATTAAATAGCCATTTAGGCATGGGTTTATTTCTGGGTTCTCTATTCTGTTCCATTGATCTTTATGTCTGTTTTTAGGCCAGTGCCATGCTGTTTTGAGTTCTATAACCTTGTAGTATAGTTTGGTATCAGGTAGTGTGATACCTCTAACTTTATTTTTTTCTCAAGATTGCTCAGACTATTTGGGGTCTTTTTCAGTTCCGTATGAATTTTAGGATTATTTGTCCTAGTCCTGTGAAAGATGCCATTGGTGTTTTAATAGGAATTGCATTACATCTGTATATCACATTGGGCAGTGTGGACATTTTAATGATGTTAATTCTTCCTACCCATGAGCATATTATATCCTTCCATTTATTTATACCTTCTTTAATTTCTTTCTCCAATGTCTTACAGTTTTTCTAGTGTAGGTCTTTTGCTTCCTTGGTTAAAATTATTCTTAGGTATTTTATGCTTTTTGATGCAACTGTAAATGGGATTGTTTTCTTAAATTCTAATTTTGATAGTTTGTTATTGGTGTATAAAAATGCAATTAGTTTCTGAATGTTTATTGTTACTGAATGTTTATCCTGCTACTTTACTGAACTCATTTGTTAGTTGTAATTGCTTTTTGGTGGATTCATTAGGGTTCTCTATATAAGAGGCCTGTCCAGAAGGTATCCAGCCATGTGCTGTGTAAAATAGAGACCTTTATTGAAGAAGATACAAGAAACATTGTACATAGGACAATGATGCCTCAGTCCCCTTCAAAGTAGGCATCTTGGGACCTCACACAGTTCTCCCAGTCGCCATCAGCTGCCCTGTCGTATTTTCCTGAACCTTGTTGATGGTCTCTTTCCTTTCTTTTTTTTTGTAGATAGTCTCTTTTATTGAGGTAAATTACCCAGAACTATGGTTTCTTTTTTTTTTAATTCATATTTTAAAACTTTCCATTGCTGTGATTTTCTTTTTTTTTTTTTGGTCTTTTTTTTTTTGGTCTCTTTCCTTTCAAAGGTGACTTTATTTCTGGGAAAAGCCAGAAGTCTGAAAGCACCAAATCTGGACTGTTGGAGGCTGAGTCACCTGAGTGATTTGATGTTACACCAAAAACTCTACACAAGATATGATGTAGTGCATAAGTGGGTGCTGAAATTGTTTATTGATGCTTATGAGTTAAAAGTGTAACTCTAGAAAACAATAACGATACCCATATGCAAAATAATATCATGGAATGTGATAATTGGTTTTGTAATTGAATTAAAAATTGAGTTAAAAAATTAAAATGAAAGGTGTTTTTCTGAAAGTTTTGGCCAAAAACTTGGGTACGCATTGTACATGGCAAAATACAGTACTTGTTCATCATATTTCCTTATAATCCCTTGAATTTTGTTGTGTTGGTTGTCACTTCTTTTGCATGTCTAATTTTATTTATTTGGGCCCTCTCTCTCTTTTTTTATGAGACTAGCTAAAAGTTTATCAACTTTAATTATTTTTCAAAAAACAGCTCTTGCTTTCATTGATCTTTTCATTGTTTTTTGAAGACTCTATTTTATTTGTTTCCACTCTGATGTTTATTTTTCCTTCCTTCTACTTACTTGGATTTTGTTTTTATTTCTCTAGTTCCTAATGTAAGGTTAGATTGCTTATTTGAGATTTTTCTTGTTTCTTGAAGTAGGCATGTATTGCTATCAATTTTCTTCTTAGAACTGCCTAGGCTATGTTCCACAAATTTTGGGTCATTGTGTTTTCATTTTCATTTGTCTCAAGGTTATCTTTTGACTTGTTCTTTGATGTGGTTGTTAACCCATTAATTGTTTAGTAGCATGTTATTTAATTTCTATCAGTTTGTGTTTTTCAGTTTTCTCTTGTAATTGATTTCTACTTTCCTACCATTGTGACCAGGAGGATACTTGATATGATTAAAATATTCTTAAGTTCATTGAAACTTATGTTGTAGCATAACATTGGATCTGTCCTGAAAAATGTTTCATGTGCACTTGAAAAATATGTATAATATGCTGCTTTTGGATGAAATGTCCTAAAAATATCAATTACATCTACTTGGTCTAATGTGTCATTTAAGGCCACTGTGTCCTTATTAATTTTCTACCTGGGTGGATGACCTATCAGTTGATGTCCATGGGGTATTAAAATTCCCTATTATCACTACTTACTTTTGAACTCTCCCTTTATGAATATCAGTATTTGCTTTATATATTTAGGAGCTCCTATGTTGGATGTATAAATCTTTATAAGAGTTATATCCTCATGTTGGATTGATCTGTTTATCATTATGAAATACCTTTTTCTTTGTTTCTTGTTAGTCTTTGTTTTAAAGTCTATTTTGTTTCTGACATAATATTGCTGCTCAAGCTTTTTTCTTTGTTTTCATTTGCATGAAATATATTTTCTATCTCTTTACTATTAGTCTGTGTGTGTTTGTTTTAATCCTTTCAGCCACCTTATATTTTCTTTGGAGCACTTAGTCCATTTATATTTAAAATAATTATTGATAGATATGTAGTTTTGCTATTTTATTCTTTTCTGTTTTTGTAATTCTCTGTTCTTTATTTTCTTGCTCTCTTCTTGCATGTTGATGAGTTTCTATAGCATTGTTTTTGGATTCTTCTTTATTTCTTATATATCTCTTTTAAAAAAGATTTTATTGTTCTATTAAAGTTGTCCCCATCTACCCCGACCTCATTACTGTCCTCTGCCCTACCCATCCCCACCTCCCATATTTAATCCTCATCACTACCCCCCGCCACATTGTCCATGGGTCCTTTATACCTGTTCCTTGATGACATTTTCCCTTCTTTTTCCTTTATCTCCCTCCTCTCTCCCCTCAGGTCACTGTCAGTTGGTTCTTTATTTCCATGTCTCTGGTTATATTTTGCTTGCTTGTTAGTTTTGTTGGTTAGGCTCCACTTATAGGTGAGAATATATGGTATTTATCTTTCACTACCTTGCTTATTTTACTTAGCATAACGCTCTTCAGTTCCATACATGCTGTTGCGAAGGGTAGGAATTCGTTCTTTCTTCCTGCTGGGCACTATTCCATTGTGTAAATGTACAACAGTTTTTTTTTTGTCTTTATTTTTTCTTTTATTAAGATTTTTATTTTTTATTTTAATTGTTGTTGCAGTACAATTTTCTATCTTTTACTCCCATCCCAACCAGCCAGCCCTCCCTTCCTCCCTCCCATTTCCACCCACCCCTAGTTTTTATCCGTGTGTCCTTTATACTTCTTCCTGTAAATCCCTCCCCTTTTCCCCTGAAAGTCCCATGAAATTCCCTCTGTTCTCCCCTCTGAACACTGTCAGTCTGTTCTCTATTTCAGTGTCTTTGGCTATATTTTGCTTGTTTCTCTGCTTTATTCTTTAGGTTCCTGTTAAAGGTGAGATCATATGGTATTTTTCTTTCACTACCTGCCTTGTTTCACTTAGCATAATGCTTTCCAGTTGCATCCATGATGTTGCAAAGGGTAGGAGCTCCTTCTTTCTTTCTGCTGCATAGAATTCCATTCTGTAAATGTACCATCATTTTTTGATCCACTCATTTACTGATGGGCACCTAGGTTGCTCCCAACACTTGGCTATTGTAATTGTGCTGCTATGAACATTGGGGTGCATAGGGTCTTTTGGATTCATGTTTCAGGGTTCTTAGGATATAATCCTAGCAGTGGAATTGTCAGGTCAAAAGGCAGATCCATTTTTAGTTTTCTGAGAAAATTCCATACTGTTTTCCATAGTGGTTGTACCAGTCTGCAATTCCACCAACAGTGCACTATGGTTCCCTTTTCTCCACAACCTCTCCAACACTTGTTTGTTGCTTTGTTTATGATGGCCATTCTGACTGGTGTGAAGTGGTATCTCATTGTGGTTTTAATTTGCACCTCTCTGATAGCTAGCGATACTGGGCTTCTTTTCATGTGTCTCTGGATCCTCTGTATGTCCTCCTTGGAGAAGTGTCTGTTCAAGTCCTTTGCTCATTTTTTAATTGGGTTGCTTGTCTTCTCAGACTGGACTCATGTAAGTTCTTTATATATTTTGGAGATTAAACCCTTGTCTGAGGTACCATTGGCAAATATGTTTTCCCATACAGTTGGTTCTCTTTTTCTTTTAATACTGTTTTCTTTAGCCATGCAGAATCTTTTTATTTTCATGAGACCCCATTTGTTTATTCTTTCTTTTATGTCCCTTGCTCTGGGGGACGTATCAGTAAAATTGTTGCTGCATGAAATATCTGAGATTTTCCTGCCTATGTTCTCCTCTAGGACTTTAATGGTGTCATGGCTTATATTTAAATCTTTTATCCACCTTGAATTTACTTTTGCGTATGGTGTAAGTTGGTGCTCGAGTTTTATTATTTTGCACGTAGCTGTCCAGTTCTCCCAGCACCATTTGTTGAAGAGGCAATTTTTACTCCATTTTATGTTGCTGCCCCCTTTGTCAAATATTAATTGATCATAGAGACTTGGGTTTATTTCTAGGGTCTCTGTTCTGTTCCACTGGTCCATGTGCCTATTTTTATGCCAGTACCAGGCTGTTTTGATTACAGTGGCCTTGTAATACAGTTTGGTATCAAGTATTGTGATCCCTCCTACTTTGCTCTTCTTTCTCAAAATTGCAGCAGCTATTCAGCATCGTTTATGGTTCCATATAAATTTTTGAAGTGTTTGTTCTATGTCTGTGAAATATGCTATTGGTACTTTAATAGGTATTGCATTGAATGTGTAAATTGCTTTGGGTAGTATGGTCATTTTGACCATGTTAATTCTTCCAATGCATGAACACAGTATATGTTTCCATTTGTTTGTGTCTTCCTTGATTTCTTTCTTCAGTGTTGTGTAGTTTTCTAAATACAGGTCTTTTACCTCCTTGGTTAGGCTTATTCCTAGGTATTTTATTTTTCTTTTTGCTATATTGAACGGGATTTTTTTCTTGATTTCTGCTTCTGCTGTTTCATTGTTGGTATACAAAAATGCCTTTGATTTCTGGATATTGACTTTGTATCACACTGTTTTGCCAAATTCGTTGATTAGGTCAAGCAGTTTTGGGGTGGAGTCTATAGGATTTTCTATGTACGCTATCATGTCACCTGCAAACAATGACAGTTTTGTTTTCTCCTTTCCAATTTGAATGCCTTTTATTTCCTTTTCTTGTCTGATCATTGTGGCTAAAACTTCCAATGCCATATTGAGTAGAAGTGAAAGTGGACAACTTTGTCTTGTTCCTAATTTTAGAGGAAAAGGTTTTAGTTTTTGTCCATTGAGTATGATGTTGGCTGTAGGTCTCTCATATATGGCCTTTATTATGTTGAGGAATGCTCCCTCTATTCCCACTTTGCTGAGTGCTTTTATCATAAATGGGTGCTGTACCTTATCCAATGCTTTTTCTGCATCTATTGCAATGATCATGTGTTTTTTGTCTTTGCTTTTGTTTATGTGATATATTACATTTACTGACTTCAGAATATTGAACCATCCCTGCATGCCTGGGATGAATCCCACTTGGTCATGGTGTATGATGATTTTAATGTATTGTTGGATGCGGTTTGCCAATATTTTGTTGAGGATTTTAGCGTCTATGTTCATCAGTGATATTGGCCTGGAGTTTTCTTTCTTTGTTGTGTCTTTATCTGGTTCTGGGATTAGGGTAATGCTGGCTTCATAAAAAGACTTTGGGAGTCTTCCATCATTTTGGATTTTTTGAAATAGTCTGTGAAGAATAGGAGTTAGCTCTTCCTTAAATGCTTTGCAGAATTCTCCTGTGAAACCATCTGGTCCAGGGCTTTTGTGTGTCAGGAGATTTTTGATTACTGCTTCAATTTCATCTGCTGTTACTGTTTCATTCAGGCTTTCTGCTGCTTCTTCATTGAGTTTTTAAAGAAAACTCATTTTCTAGAAATTTATCAATTTCACCCAGGTTTTCAAATTTCTTGGCATACAGTTCTTCATAGTAATTTCTTACAACCCTTTGTATTTCTGTGGTGTCTGTTGTAATCTCTCCTCTTTCCTTTTTGATTGAGTTTGTGTCTTCTCTCTTTTTTTCTTGATGAGCCTGCTTAGAGGCTTGTCAATTTTGTTTATCTTTTGAAAGAACCAGCTCCTGGATTCATTGATCCTTAGGATTGTGCTGTTAGTCTCTATGTCATTTAATTCTGCTCTGATCTTGGTTATTTCCTTCTTTCTGCTTGTTCTGGGCTGTCTTTGTTGTTGTTCCTCGAGTTCTTGTAGACATAGGGTTAGGCTGTTTGTTTGAAATGTTTCTATCTTTTT
>PVIA01014244.1:0-28003 GCA_004024845.1 Tonatia bakeri
AAGATATTTTATATTTATATATAAATCAGCACATTGTGAGATAAGGAAGGGATATATATTTTGGGTGTCTGGGTCCTTTCAGTATTTTATCTATTAACTCAGGTAGCACTAACATTTGTGGTCATAATAATTATTATATTGTATATATGGAATTGTATTTGTGGTCATATTTTATGATAAACAATTTCAGTATTTACCAATTAGACTACTTTAAAGTCACAGAATGTTTTTTGATATTAATCTTTCATCTTTTATTTCAAGTTCCACATAAGCATTTGCTCACAGAGAAGTAGATCTAATATTAAGTCAAATGAATGTCATGGTAACATTTGAAAAAGTACAGTTAGTCGTGACTGTTACAACAACCAAACCTACTGATTACCTCCTACAGTTAAGTAAGTGCAAATTGTTCAGAATCTGAGTTCATCAAAAACAAGATCGACAATTGCAATTATCAGTAAGTCTGTGGAGGGTGCATGTAATAGGAAATTCATTTTCTTAATAATGTGTGTGTTTGTGTAAAGGAAGTCTTAATTCTAAGCTAGTAGTTCTTAAAAATTGTTTTATAAAATATTTCTGGAGTATTGAATATGATTTGAAAATGAAACATTTTATACCTCCAGAAAAGGGAAAATAGGGATACAAATACACACACACACACACACACACACACACACACACACACCCCTGAAATTAGCCATTAGATTTTCCTGGCCATAGAAAGGGAACCTTAATGCTTCCATTGGCACACCACCAGGGATTAAAGCCATCTGACTATTGCAAGATTTATGCAGCTGTGTTGATAACACTGACAATAGAACAGAAATTGTATTTTGTTGGGGAAGACTCCATTCAGTTTTAAAATTTTACACAAAGGTGTTTTAATGAGAATGAATGCCCTGTTCAGTGCACTGGTGCATCTGCCAAACCTCTTCTTACGTTCACAGTGAATTAAAGGGAAATGAGTATGAAAGCCCATGAAATCTAGTGCTGGACCTTGTCTGCCTAATTCATAAATGCAGCATCATATTCCTGAAAAACTTCCAAAGGCATTGCAAAGGCAAAATATACCTCCAGGGAAAATAAATAAATAATAGAACGTTCCTCTGAAAATATTTTCATGACCACAGTAAGCAGACCAGAGAGAGGGTGGCAGCAGCCTGCAGCTTTAAGATAGAAAATGATTTTTAGCACAGAGCAGACCTAGACATTGCTACTTTGGCTGTTTAGAATGAGCAGCTTGCTAATATGTAGCCCACGTTAAAAATGATGTTTAGTTCTTGACGAGTGTGATCTTACATCATGGTCCTTCAAAAGAAAGTGGTCCTTTCACAATTCCTAGTAGTAGGGAAAATGCCTCTGGGGTTGTGCACTCTGAAAAGATTGATGGCAATTGAGAAAAACTGAGTATTTTAAAGCATGAACATTTTGTGTGATAGAAGCAGTCTTTAATTTCATAAGTCACCTGCTTGCTAAAAATAAAGACTCCTAGCAAGAGAATGCCTCATGGAATATATTTTCTATCCGTGTATTTTTAGGATACTGCTAGATAACTTGACTAATGGGGAATTTTAAAGGTGTATGTTAATGACAGGAAAATTTCAAGACTCTAATTCTGATAAGAATTCCCAAGCATGATGCTATGAGGTGTGTAAAATGAATGTATGACTCTCACATCAAGAGAAAGTTCTGAAACATTTCATTCAACACATCTTAACCTTTTGTTGAACCAAGTGTTACTGGTTTCATTATTTCTACATCTGGAGTTTGTAAGAGACAGTAAAGAAACAGCAGGAGAGAGAGAGTCAGACTGTCAGTTTTCTATTTTTAAGTCGAAGTATGTATTATAAATTCAGTAACATCTTAGGAAAAAGATATTTTAGGTGCATTTGGGAAATTGGTTAAGGTAATTAATTCTAATTCAAATTAGAAAATGAAGCCATTAGGGACACTATTTCTCAGTAAAGAATTCCTTCAGATTATAGCATATCTTAGAGCAGGTATTTTGTGATTTTACTTGATTGTATACTGCATATATTTCTATAAAATTACCCTGTTCTCATTTGCCAAAGAAATTTTTAAAATAAAGATGTCATTTATTTTATAGAGAGGGGAAGGGAGGCAGGAACAGAGGGAGAGAAGCATCAATGTGCAAGACAAACATATATTGTTTGTCTCTCCTCATGCCCTTCTAGGGACCTGGCCCACAACCCAGGCATGTGCCCTGACTGAGAATCGAACCAGCGACCTTTTGGTTTGTAGGCCAGTGCTCAGTTCATTGAGCCACATTAGCCAGAGTAAGAATTTTCTTTTATTCTACTTACTTTCCGCCCCATACCCTCTCTTCTGACTTTTGGATGTCCTAACTGTTGTTGAGCTCACTGAACTTCCTCATCTACTTAATCCACAGATATCCTTCCTTTTCTCCCAAACAGGGACTAGACAAGCCTAAGGCCCAGACCAGTGTACCCACTGCTGACTGTGCAGGGTTCTCTGAAACAGCTGAATTGTATGTTTTCTGAGCTATAGGTGAACCTCATTGGAGCACTTGTACTTAGTACTGCAATTTCCAAATTTAATTAAATATTTTGTTCATTGACAAAATATGAATTTGAAAAAAATCTGTGAAAAGCAAAGTGAGTATCTTGAAGATTTAGTAAAAGTGAGTTATTAATAAGCACGTTGCTATCAAATTTGATTTGGGAGGATGAAAATATGCAGAATTGGGAAAAATTGTAATATTTTATCCCCCTAGCTACACAAGTCTACAGGTTCCCTGAAAGAAGCAGAAACTGAAAATGCATTCTGACTGAGATTTATGAAACAGAGTCAGGAGACTTGATCACATGTGGGAAAAAGCCCATAGATATAGCATAAATCAAATTTTTGGCAAATTAATGTCTATGTATATGTTTTACTTTTAAAATGCTTAATGTATGTGTAAATCCCTTTGTAAAATACAATGTTGTTTCATGCAACTTTGCATTAATCAAGTAACTACTGTTCACATATGGAATAAAGGCAGGACCTTGTAGTAAAACTGTCTGTACGTGTCCCCCATTCTTTTACCTTTTAGGTATTCTGTTCATTTGTATAATGGCAGAAGAGATGAGCAGTTAATACAGGTTAGAAGAGGCATAAATTATAGATGATGGAAACAGCCCACTTGTCTGGTAATCAGATTTAGCACTTCTTTAAGGCACAAATGTGCATAGAAATGTCCTAAGACATCTATTGAAATTTCTCTCCCTCAAGGACTAAAATAGAAAAATTAATAAAGCATTTTATCTTTTATTTGGGGTATGAGCTTTGTCACATCTTTTTCTTTTCCTGGAGATGATATTTGAAACCTTTTTTTAACATGCAGAAGGTAAAAATACCATTTGGAAATATAATAGCACACAGAGAGAAACACTGAATTATATATGAATGGGTAAACTAAGAGGTTATTTGTCCAGACCAAGATGTTTTGGGAGGTGAGGCTGGAGAGAATAGGCAGGAAGCATGTGGGCAATGGGAAAGAAAGCAAAGTGTTTTTGGTCAATATACAGACACTACGTAATAAAGATAGACTTACTGTATGATTTAGTGTTGCATTATTCAGTCCATGAGAGAGAAGTGAGTATAGCATATTTTTGCCTATTCAGTTCAGAAACATTTTCTGTTTGGTTTTAAATGATGCCAATAAACCACCATGCAGGTTGTTCCCTCTCAACATGGTTAGGCAAAATGCAAAAAACTTCATGGAAAATTTGGCATAATTAAGGAAACCGTATGTTTTCCTGGAATATTCCTTTGAATATCTTTTTCCCCCAGAGTAGAAATATTTTTTTCTTGTTTAATAAACTTTTATTTTTCAAAATGTACAGCTGATGGGACCTGTTCATGCATCTTCACCAACAGCTGGGGCATCCCTACCCTTTGGTGTTTTGGGTTTAAATTATTACTTGAGCTCCATGCTTTGAAACTAGTTTAATAAGTCCATTACTTCAGGAGCTCCTGAAGGGCTGCTGTGGCCAAGGAACTGCAGACCTTCAGTTGCTCAGAGACAACAGCTGGGGTTATAAGCTTGTAATTGGGAACTTCCTTACAGAGTTTATCATATGTTGCTTTGTCAAATAAGACTAGGCTATTGAGCTTGTCCCCAAGTTTGCCTTTGGACCACTTCTTCTTTTTGGCCTTGCCCCCAGATTTGTTCACTGGTCTTTGTTTTTCTTGGCAGACTTCCCAGTATCTTTCTTCTTCTTGTCGTCCTTGGGCAGCATTGTGAAACTGGAGGAGCCCCGGACCTCACTGCTACCTGAGATGTTGGATGAAAAGCAGAACTCTTTATATTAAGGAAAACTAATGTTTTAGATGAGGATTCTATTGAAAGGGTCATTTTTTTTTTACTTTTAATTCTAGTTATTTCTAAAATTTGACCAAATACGTATCATGAAAGAAATTGTAAAATAGTCATTATATGTGGACACTTTCCTTTCCTTAGAAGGAAATGAAATGAATTTAAGTTGTATCCAGTGTGGATATTTCAGAGATCTTCAGAAGCCTGTGGGGTTGAAAGGCAATGGATGCTTGGAAGTAGACTAATTGTGGGACAAAAATTATCATGTTTCTACTTTTGAAATTTACAACTGAATTCTTATTTTCCTAGAAAGCAATGTATATTGCTCTGTTTAGCTGAAGTGTACTTCTATGGCCACACACGGTGTACTTCCACTGTGTCTTTAAACCTTGTCAATTGCATATTTAAGCCCACAAAGATAGCATGGATTCCTTTTGGAACAAGAAAATAAGAAGCAGACATTAGGTCCCTGTGGAGATAGTCCTACTTGTACATTGTGTCACCAACCATGCTGTCATTGATATTCAAGTGTCCATACCAACACTGACTTTTCTCCCTATCATTTATGACCTAATACGTACTTATACATATGCCAAATGACTATGACTAATTTCTTTATATCATGCCTCTTCACTGCATTAGCTTGCAAAAATATTTAATTTGCAAAATTGTCTCAGTTGTATGAATCTCTGCTGGCTCAGAGAAGCGGTGGGTTAGTAACATGCTCTTGTGGAAAGATTCTCAGGATTAGAGCCAATAAAGCTGGGTCTGAATGTCAAAGCTCCATTTACTGGATGTTGAAAATCACATTCCTGTTGTAACAATCAGTTCCCTCTATAAAAATGGGTTTGTGGTTAGAATGGACTACTATATGAGAAAGGACTTTGTAAACTATTTTGGCAGGATAATTTACTGAAATATTTCTTTTCATCTTGCTACCTTGGAAGATTGGGGCATAATGGGAGTTACCTTGCCTTGCCTCTCTCTAAAAGCTTTTGGTTTCATAATGTGGAGTTTTGATGCCTCTAGAGGATATTGACTTTCTTTTATGTTGCTGAGTGAAAACCAAATTGCACTAAATACAATGTGGTTTCCTGGTTTGGGTCCTAGAACCAGAAGAAGGATATTAGTGAAAAAATTCATGAAATCGGAATAAAATCTCGTAAGAGTAAACAAATGTTGGTTTCATAATATATTACCAAGGTAATATATATTGCATGGGAAACTGAGGGAGAGGCGTACAACAATTATCCCTTATTTTCAGAACTTTTTGGTAAATGGACAATTAATGGAAAATATACAGTTATTTTAAAATGTTTCTATCTCTATGTTATGTGAAGCAAAAGCCATGCCAAGGCTTTTGTTAGAGGAGTATAAGGATGGATGGAACCCTGGGCAGGCATGAGAGTCAGAACCTTTTCTGCTTTGGGGCAAAAAACAATTGACTAGGTTCAGGATGAGGTCGAATTGTATAATTGCTGGAGATGTACTACTCACTGACATATAGTGTCCTAGTGATTGACTGTAATATAGGTGAGGTGGGGGTATTGCGTACCAATAACTATTATTGAGGCCTTGAAATTGGTGGTAAAAGAATGGTGTACCCACTCTTAGTATGGTCAGATCAGAGTACCAAACACACTTTGACAATATGTATTCGACCTTTTTTGGAACATGTTAAAGTGTGATCCTTCCCCAGGGTTTTCTTTACCAAACACTCCTCACTATTCATTCTTTAAAAAAAAATTGTTATTCAATTACAGTTATCCCCCTTTCCCCTATATCCTCCCCTGCCCTCTGGCCACCCTTCCCCAATGTCTTTGTCCTTGAGTACTTTATATATGTTTCTTGAGGCGACCCTCCCCCTTTTTTACCCTTTTTATACCCCTGCCCCCTCTCCTCTGGCCACTCTCAGTTTGTTCCTTATTTACCTGTTTTTGGTTCTGTTTTGCTTGCTTGTTTGTTTTTTGATTAGGTTCTACGTTTACTTATTTATCTTTCGCTGCCTGCTTGATTTTACTTAACATAATGCTCTCCTGTTCAATCCATGCTGACCTGAAGGTTGGGAGCTACTTCCTTCTTTCTGCTGCATAGTATTCCATTGTATAAATGTACCACAGTTTTTTGATCCACTCATTTACTTGTGGGCACTTAGGTTGGTTCCAGCACTTGGCTATTGTAAACTGTGCTGCTATGAACATTGGGATGCATAGATTCTTTTGAATTAGTGTTTCAGGATTCTTAGGGTATAGTCCCAGGAGGGAAATTGCTGGGTCAAAAAGCAGTTCCATTTTTAGTTTTCTGAGGAAATTCCATACTGTTTTCTACATTGGCTGCACCAGTCTGCATTCCCACCAACAGTGTACTAGGGTTCCCTTTTCTCCACAACCTCGTCAGCACTTATTAGTTGTTGATTTGTTTACGTTGGCCATTCTGACCAGTGTGAAGTAGTATCTTGTTGTGGTTTTAATTTGGATCTCTCTGATGGCCAGTGATGCTGAGCATCCTTTCATATGTCTTTGGGCCATCTCTGTATGTCCTCCTTGGAGAAATGTCAGTTCAGATCCTTTGCCCATTTTTTGTTTTGTTTGTCTTCCTGTAGTAGAGTCATGTGAGTTCTTTATATATTTTGGTCATCAAAACCTTGTCTGAGGTGTCCCACTGAGTACCCAAGTAAAAGTGTATTATGTCTCTTTAAAAGTGAAGATTAAGTGTAGCTGGAGGCTGTTGAAATAGGCACTGAGGAGAGCGTGCCAGTCAGTCAAATACTTTGCTGTAACTGCAGAGTATTTACCAGGTTGCTATTGGGTAGAATCAGTGACTTAACTAATATTAGATAGGCACCCTTAATTGGTGGTACCCTGACATGAAGGGAATGAAAATTCACACTGAGGCCCATTGATGGTTTTCAGGTTGAAGAGTAAGTCAGATTTGGCTGTTAAATTCAGAAGCAGTGGGGATAGTTACTTTTAAATAGGTCTCATATAATGGGTTTCACTGTGAAGGTCCTGTTTTCATTTTGTTAGGTCTGAGTTGGTCAAGAAACCAAACTGACATAAGGGAGCTAAGGAGCAGGGTTTATTAGCAAGGAAAAAGGGGAAAGTGAAGGCAACCAAGGTAGGTTGGGGAGCCAATCAAGGAAGGTTAAGATGACAGGGTTTTTAAGCACAAAAACCAGCAGAAGGTAAATGGGGTGTCCAAGTCTGATTGGCTGGTACTGGGTGGCACTTCTTCTGACCTTTGGTCTTGGCGGCCTTCCTGTTATCTTGGCCAAGCGTCTGTTGGTCATGGCTGTTGGTCCTGGTTGAGGTAGGCAAGCAGTTTCCTGCTGGTCCAGTTTCCTGCCTGCCGATTTTCCTTTCCTCCCAGGCTTGCCTGCTTCTGTCACATTTACATTGGACCCTTTTTTAACTAGAGTGTTGGAAATAGACAACATTGCTGTGATTGCATGTGAATGGTGGTTATGAGAGGAATAAATGGTGATGGACAAAATACAAAAATACAATTAACAAGCATTAAAAAAGGAATTAAACAAAAACACTTTTTGTGGATAACCACATCACAGGCTGATAAGATACTGACAGTTGCAGACTAGACAGCAAAGGTTACCCTACACAATGCAAGGTATGAAGTAAGTCATGTTCTAACCATAAAATTGTGTGCGATTAACATTCTTTCATTGGGTACATACATTATTCGTCAATATAATTTAAAATGTAGGAATATAACTTAGTGAAGTAATTCTTTTGTTGATGGGAAAATTTTAATTTTATATGATACAGCAGTGAAGATGCAGGCAGGACTTCAACCAGATTCGGTAGGAGTCATTCAAAGGAAGAAAATCGTTGACTTTTTAAAATGTTCTTGGTGCATGTAAATCAATATCTAAGTGACAACTTATTTCAAAATATACCTCATATACAACAGCTGTATGTTAAATGAATCTTTCTAAATAAAACCAGGAACATAAACTTTTATTGTATGAAATGTTTTTCCTTCATAGTGTAAAATTGGCAACTTTGGTGATTCATTATTCATGGAACAGCTTGAGATCAGTGCTAAAATGTCGATTATTTTAATAGTCTAAGCTTTCTAAACCACTACAGATGTTTTATTCTAAGTATAATGGCAGGGCGAAAAAGAATCCAAATGAATTTTTCAAAGAACTGAAGCTCAATTTGCATCATCCTACACGAATTGAGCCTAATTTGTGAAAAAGTAATTCATTTTAGTTGCATATATTTCATTAATTTAAATATTTTTAATCTCATTAGTTTCTTAGAGCTGTTGGGCTTGGAGAGACCTTAAGAGAAGTGGACTGGTATTAAGTTAGAATTGGATTAAGAAAAAAGTACCATTGAAGATCCTGATTTTATTGTACATAATAGGTTAATATTGACTACGTTCTTGTCCATTTCTGTGGAGGTAGTCACAGTGGACTTTGAAATTTGAAAGAAGTAAGGAGTGTAATTACAAACCCCGAGTCTAATTATGGAACCAAAGATTGAGTTTTGAGTATATCTTCCCAATATTGCTTCCTACTCTGTATGAGTTTGCAGATACAGACACTTTATTTTTAGTTTCCTGAATGATTTGCAGATTTGCATTTTTCATTTAACAGGCAGTTATGCAGATGTAAGTATTACCATCATTTAATCTTCATAACAATGCTTTGACATAGGTAATTTTCTATAGTGGCTTAACCAATTACCATATATTTCATGACTTAAAATAACTCAACTTTAGGATTAGATAGTTTCCATAGGTGAAGCATCCAAATGCAGCTTAGTATGCTTTGCTGCGGAGGGTGTCACAGTCCGCTGTGTGTTGACCTGTAGGAGGGGTGTGCTTAAGTCCTTCAGGTTGTTGGCAGAATTTATTTCCTTAGGACACTTAGTTGTCAGGTCTCAGTTTCCTGCAGTCTATGGCCCCTACCATAGGCAGTTCACATCATGGTGGTTTGCTGCTGCAAACACAACAGGAGAATCTGTATGTTTTAATAGGCTAAGGGAGAGGCTTATGAAACAGAAGTTGCTGGAGTGCAGTACATCTATAGACCCCACTCACTGAGGAATGAAGGGATTTGTTAAAATGCTCAATATCATAAAACTAGTAGGTAACAGGGCTAAGACTTGAACCTAGGAGGTTTACCATCAGTGCCCATGTGGTCAGCTGTCCACTATCTTACGTGTTCTCCGAGTTTCAAAAGCTCATTGGAAATACCCTTCCAGGGCTTTAGGCACCAATGTAAGGAAGTGAGGCCATGCTAATTTCTGGAAAAGACAAAAATCTTCGATTGGTTCATAAAGATGAAGTTCTCCAAATCAAGAGTAGCCTTTATACAATTATAGAAATTATTATTTTACTACGGTGATTGTTACTGTTACTATAGTTTAGAATATAGTAGTGACAATTAAACACCCAGTCTGAGGGAAGAACTATATATACCTATTTATATGCAGGGCATGGGAAATGTATGCTGTCTACCTGATCACTTAGGTACCATTTGAAGAAAACATTATGGTCATTAATTCCAACTTTCTATTCTGCATACTAAAAGAAACCATTTTCTAAAATTTGACTAGGTAGCCAAAATTGATCTGGGCGTACCAAACACACATGGAAGACGAGTAGATGATAATCCCCACTGGACCACAGATTGGTCATTAGCAGCTTTTGTGCACATGGTGTAGTTTATAAAATGTAAAGCACTATATATTTTAAAGTTCAACAAAATGTGCTTTTTTTCAATTTATTCAATAAATAATTACCTAACATCTTTGGTAAATAAGTAAGTTTCATATTCACTGTGTAATTATAAATCAGTATCAAAAAGTCCTACCCTTAAGGAGTTCACTATCTAGTCAAAAATAGGTGACTAGAATAAATGATTATCATGTCACCTGCTATTTGCTTTCATGAGAGTATAGTACATAGCAATAACACCACACAAGAACTAAATAGGTTTGAGTTTAGACTGGCCATTGTTCCTTAGTTGGTTGGGTGTCGTCCCTCAAACTAAAAGTTGGCTGGTTCAATTCCTGTCACAGCATGTTGCTGGGTTGCGGGTTTGGTCCCAGGTTGGAGGCATGCAGGAGGCAACCAATAGATAATTTCTCTCTCACATTGCTGTTTCTATTCTGCTCCTTGTCCCTCCCTTCTCTCCTCTATAAAAATAAATAAATAAATAAATAAATAAATAAATAAATAAAATCTGAGAAAGATGTTTTTTCACCTGTAGCTTAGTGAAAAAGAATTTTTAGAGTTTGCAGCTGAATATTAAAAGGTGGAAGAGAGTTTCAAGGGTGAAAAAGAGTGGGAGAAGAAATGCATTTAATGTGACAAATGCAAGTAAGAAAATGGAGTGTTAACTAATTTGCTGAGAGTTTGGATTTCGTAGCAGAATATAGCGGATACATTGGGATTCACAATTTAGACTCAAATGGTAGGAATGAAGCAGACCATTAATGCCCTTTGTAGACCATACTCATGTATTGGTGCTGGAATATGAATTTGATTTCTCAGAAACAGAGCATTTAGTGATGTTTTGGCTTCGTAATATAAATTAGCACACAAGTTATTTTTTGCTGCTGCCACATGACTATTTCAGCCAATATATCTTTACTTTTATTTTTAGCTGAATAAGATTGTAACTGCTACTTTAGAGTGCATGCAATTATCATCATAGACTTGATGATTGCAGAAACCTTTATTTTATTTCCTGACGTAGCCCTCATTGTTACAGCAGTGACAAATGCGGGGTAATATCTCAATAGTTACTTGTTCAATGGATGTGGATATTCTCAGTAACTTGTGAAAAGACGTTTAACCTGGGTGATTTTTTATCCTCTTGTTTATATATTACATTATACCAGGACCCAGATGAAGGCAGCTCAGGCCCAGGTTGTACAACCTATGTGTGGCCCAGATCTACCTTACACCAGTGTGCATGTGCAGAAGTCAAAGGACAAGAAGCAATCACAGGAGAAAAAGCTGTTCCCAAAGGGAGATAAGTAGAGAGTTACAGTCCATTGCCAATCTGTATACATTCCTTCTGGCCAGGGGTCCCCCGGTCAGTCCTCCTCATGGTTGGTGGGGGAGTACTGTATTGACTCAACAACTGTTAAAATAGGATTTACCTCCTCTGGAAATTTCTTATGAATGGAATCATGTTATATGTAGACTTTTGTGTCTGGGCACTTTCATTCAGCTTAATATCTTTAAGGCTCATCCTGTACCATTCCTTTTTATGTCTCAGCAGCTTTCCATCATGAACACAATGCATTATATTTGTCTGTTGATCAGCTGGTGGACAGTTGGCTGTTTCCAATTTTTGGTTGTTACAACTTGTGTTGCTAGTAATATTAACATAGAAGTTTGTAACCTGGTTTCAATTATGAACATTAATTTTATGTGTCAACTTGGTTAGGCCCTGATACCCATATATTTGGCCAAAGAGGTGTAGTTGTTGCTATGGAGGTAGTTCTTGCTGATGTGAACATTTAAAGTAGTAGACGTTTTAAAAATCTGGTTATTATACACAGTGTGGGTGAACCTCAATGATGTCCATGAGAAAGACTGACCTGCCCTTAAACACATCATTCTGCCAGCTGACTGCCTGTGGAGTGGATCTGCAGCACATTATCATGCAGATTTTGCAGTTGGCAACAGGTGGAAGACTGAGATAAACTCATGTTTTAGTCTGAGTGTGAAGGTCAGAAAATATCAATGTCTCCCTCAAGCATTCATGCATAAGGGATCCTTCTTCACCAGCTGTTTTCTTCTAGATCTTCAATTAATTGTATATGCTCCCCCATATAGAGAAGCCAGTGTGCTTTACTCTGTGCACCAATTGAAATGTTAAAACCATCCACAAACACCCACAATGGGCACACCCACAATGTTTGGCCATATGGCTGTGTACTCCATGGGTCAGTCAGGTCAACATTTGAAAATATCCATCCCAAGTGTGTTAAACGAAATTCAGGTCAGGTTTCTGAAAGAAATGAGGATCACTGTAGAGAAAGCTTCTGTCTTTGAAAATGCACATATTTTTTTGTTCAACAGAATGTTGATAGTAATATGAACACTACTGTTGTTTCTTTTTGCTCCAGTGAAATGAGGACAGGATCTTGAAACCTGGGAAAAAATCATCAATTTTGTAAAGTGCAAGAGGGCTTGTGTCAATGATGTTCTACTGTTTTGTCAAAATTAAAACATGTAAGTGATGCAGGTATAATTAAATGAGGAGATTTCCATGCCAACTGACAAAAAAGTGGCTGACTTCAAATTCTCTTTTTATTGCCATACACTTCTCTGCCTTTAGAATTAAGTGATGTGTGCAATTCCTCGATCTTTATGCGGTGCTTGGACACAAATTGGTTTGCTTGTTGGCTTTTTCCCCTGTAGATATTTAAATTGCTCTGGACTGCTAAGTCAATTTCTACTTGTCCATCTGCTTTCCAGGATGGAAAATTGTGTTCCATTTCTTGTAATCTGTTGTTTATTCTCTTTTTCTTTGTCCTTGCTGATTTATTACTTCAAATTGTTTGTTGTCATTTTTGTGGGGTTTTGGTTGAGAACAGAGGTTCACATGTGGATTAAATTCTCCAATAAATGCCTATATAGGTTTGTTCTCTTCTTTAAAATCACCATGCAAATTAAGAATTTTCTTCAATCAAGAACATTGTGATTCTGTATTTGTCAATCGTGTAAGAACACAGCTAGTAGATGGTAGAATTGGAATTCAGACACAGATCTTTTTCTTCAACATACTTGTAGCAACATTTCTTATTGTTGTGACTATAGCTGCTCCTTTACATTTTGAACTTACAATCAAATGCAACTTCATTACAATTTTAAAAATTCAAGTGTTTTTCATATAAGTCTCTTTACTACTGTGGACAGTTATAATGGGAAATCATGATAAGTCCTAGAATGCACTTGAGTTTTATATTTCTATGACCATTAGGGTTGAAAAAAGAACTTAAGTGGTTTAAGAATTGTTTCTGAATGATTTCTTTTCTCTCAATCCTGTAGTACTTAACTACTGAGAAGGCCTGCAAAGAGGTTATGTAGGGGAGGTGAGTTACATTATATAATTTTGTTCATGGATGACATAATTTCTTATTGCTCCCACTGTTTAAGAGAGAAGGAACAAAGGAGAAGTTGTGGGTGGGCAGAAAATGCAACGTGGAGATATTAATGCCACAGTATAATGTTCCGTGGGTGTTTAGCCTGGGGACTGGAACACTACGAGGAGACATGCTAGTTGTCTTGAAATATTTGAAGAGCTGTCATATGGAAGAGGGAGTAGACTTTCTCCTTTAGGCCCAGAGGGCATAACTAGCAGCAAGAGGTGAAAGTTACAGGAAGTAACATTTTTACTCGGTATTAAGGAAGAAGTTTCTAATAGTGCACAATGTTGGAACAGAATGCTGCATGAAGTCACAGGAAGTATTCCTTCCAATACTGTGTACATATGCATCGAGGGACCTTTGCAGGAATAAGTTTTTGGATCAGATATATCTAGGTTCCAATTGGGACTTTTTCAATCTTAGCTTTGTCCTGTTGGGAATTTCAAGGAATTTAGATAAACTTCTCTTTCTTTAACATGAAATTGGAATAAGTTATCTTAATTATACTTTCATTGTAAAATTGAAGGAGACAAGGCACATAAAGCACATTGCAAATTGTCTAATGATCAGTCAGTAATGGCAAGTACTTGTTTCATACATAAACTCACTGAGCTCTTTGGTGTTTGTAAACACCTATCCTGTCAGAAGGTTATGTCATCATTTATATTTCTAAATATCTGATGTTAATCAAATGCAAGTGTCTTTAAGAATTGAGGGAGTTTAACCAATCTGAAAATTGCTTCGGAGCCAGCTTTGCCCATTGCCAATTTCTCTTCATGAAAAGAAAACCTGAGATATATGACCTCTACTTAGCAAAGCAGAAATATTTTCTACTAGGTATGTAGAAGATACTTTCCCTCAGTTCTGTAGAAATATTTTCCTGAAAAATAACACATCATTTCTTTATCTTTTAATTTTGACTTGCACAATTCTGACTTAAAATTAATTAGCAATGGAGAGTACTAATTTACTGTTTTCAAATGTTTTTATGTAAAAAAATTGTTCTGTTGCTATCATCCTTAGAGGGCATTCTAATTCTTAATTATCTGAAAGAGTCCGTAGTTTTCTGTTTTCTTTTTCACACCCCTGCTTAATTCTGGATACTGCTACTTGCATCTGTGTGGGAAAATATGTAGACTCCTACTTTGATTCATAATTAAAAATAGAATTATATAATACAATCAATTTTATTTTTTGATTATGCTGCTATGAGTGCTGAGCAAGTTCATTCGCCTCAGGGAATGAGAATAACAACTGTGAATTCAAAAGTATCAGGAAGAGTTCCTGTGTGTGTTGATGTTCGTATGGATTCACAGTTGATCCATGGATAGTATATACGTTGTATACATATTACATGTTCTGTAATGAATTCATAAAAGTTATGATTGTGAGAGAATTTGAATATGGGTATGTAGTTATCCTTACTTTCTCTGTGTGCATATGCTTGGAGAACCCATCTGTGGTTAACCAATAAGAAATGTTTAAGTTTTGCTGGTATGATAATTATTTCTGACTGAGTTGCCTAGGTGGTATCATCCATTGGTCATGAATTAGATTTTCAGGTTTATTAATAAAAATATAGACTGATGAATGTTTTCAGTTTTGTTATTTTTCTTATAATTTCCATCAAGAGTTATTTTTCCTTACTCATTAAAATTTTTTTGTGGATGAAAATATAATGGTGACACACCATTTTGAAAAAAAATGAAGAAAATAATATTTAATATTTTAAAAATGCAGACATATCCAGTGATACATTTCATTTCATTTTTATTTTTTAATGATTTTATGTATTTTTAGAGAGTTGGGAAGGGAGGAAAAAAGAGAGAAATATCAATGTGTGGTTGCCTCTTACATACCCCCTACTGGGGACCTGGCCCACAACCCAGGCATGTGCCCTGATTGGGAATCAAACCAGCAACCCTTCGGTTTACAGGCTGGCACTCAATCCACTGAGCCACACCAACCAGGGCTGGTAATAAATTTTAAACAAATATGGTTTATTCTAGTTGTAGGTATGTGTGTATGTGTTTGTAGGATATTGAAGAAAATAGCCCCAGGATGTGACACACAAATGAGATTGAGATGTCAGCAGGATAAAAACATTAGAATCCTAATTGTCAGAAAAACAATGCTTTCTAGTAATTTCCTGTAATGTTGAGGACAGCTTCGCATTTCTGTAGAACATGTGAAAGTGGTTGATAATGAATTTTTTTTTACACTAAGCAGACTGTGTAAGCTGATACGATACAGTGTTTTCACAAGCTTTCTTTTGTCTGTTAGTAGTCATTGAAAATGTTACTTCAATAGGACTACACCAAAAAATCAGAACAATACATTACAGTGTATATTTATTTATTGAACATTTAGATTACTTTCTATTTTTAATTGTATTAACAGTTAAACAGTGAAAGTACATGTAGTCAAATATTTTTGTACATATACTAATTTCCATTAATTATATTCCTTATGCATTCAGTAGATTAAAGCATATTACAATTTAATATTCCTGATTTGTAATGCCACATTACTTTGTAAAACACCTGTGCTGATCTACAGTCCTACTGGGAAGGTAATGTGAAAAAAAAATTGATGTCCCTGCAACCAGTGAGCAGTACCATATAAAATGAAGAAGACCGGCAGTGCATTTAAGCAATGGTCTTACCATATAGACTTTAAAATAAACATGGGTTTTAATTTCAAGAAAATAGGGAAAATTTTCAGGAAAATAGTGGAAATTATGGGGAAAATGAAAAGATAATTAAAATCTATGATGAGGGACCAAATTTATATTGTAGATACAATATCTCAAATTGTAGATGATGTATTGAAACTTCAATTTTGAATTTCATTATGGATTGCTAGAGTCTGAATGTTTGTGTCCTGCCAAAATTTGTAGGTTGAAATGTGAATCTCAACCATATAGTATATATTTTACAGAAGTCCAGACACAGTAGGAGACAAATGAATAACATGGAAAATATGTCATTTTCAAACAAGGGAAAAATAATTTTTTTGTTTAAAAAAACAGGAAAAATTTGGGTACGGTAAAAAAGAAGTGTAACACGTGCAAATGTAATTTCATTTAAATTTACACTCTCCTCAAAGAGGAGAGAAAATGGAGGAGATGGAGTAGTTGAAGATTTGACATCTACAATTGGAAACAAGCTCTCAACTCAAATTCAAGAACCCTAGTGAACCCCAAGCAGAATAAATACAAATAAAATCACACATATGTATCTCACAATCCCATTTCTGAAAGGCAAAGCCAAAAAAGGATATCTCAACACTTAGGAAAAAAAGATGTATAAGGTTACTTGAAAATGCACATCAGTAATACTGATAGATGGATTTTTTCCAAAGGTAAAGGAAGCCAGAATACAAAATCTTAACAGAAAAGTATACACCTGTCATATTATCCTTGTCTTAGTCCATTTGGTTGGCTACAAGGAAATTGCACAGCATGGTACCTTAGGAACATCAGACATTTATTTCTCAGTTCTGGTGCCTGGGAAGTCCATTATAAAAGTGCCAGAAATTTCAGTGTTTGATAAGAATCCATTTCTTTGTTAATAGATGGTATCTGATTTCTGTGTCCTGACATGGTTGAGGAGAAAGCAAGTTCTCTGGGGCTTTTTTATAAGGGGGCTTATCGCTGTCTTTAGAGCTCTATCTACCCTGCTTACCTATTCCACTCCCAAAGGCCTCACCTCCTATTACCATCATCTTAGAGATTCACATTTCAACCTACAAATTTTGGCAGGACACAAACATTCAGACTCTAGCAATCCATAATGAAATTCAAAATTAAAGTTTCAATACATCATCTTCAAACAAAAAATGTTGAAAGAATTTATCAGACCTGCTTAAATAAAAATATTTAAGTGAATTCTTCAAACTGTGATTCATGTTACCACATTAATAACAAGAAATAGAAGAAGAAAGAAAAGAGCATCAGTATTTGTTAATATGTGGCTAGTTATAACAATAATGTAAAAATAATAACAATGCCTTGTAAGATTTATAATAAACTATATGTAAATAGACAGTAAAGAACACAAAACATGTAAATAGGGTAAATGGAATTATACACACTTGTGTAAGAATCTTGCTTTTTGTAGAAGTAGTAAAAGTAATAAAAATAAAGAAATGATGAGGTTGTAGTAATTTAATGATGTGTACTGTAATATTAATGGCTATTTGGGAAAGAGAGGCGGGGCATATCAATGTGAGCAAGAAAGAAAGATCAGATGTGACCTTTTGGTTTTCAGGGTGACACTCCAACCAACTGAGCTATATGAAGTAGGGTTTTCAATATGTATTTTTTTATTTTAAATTTAATCTTTATTGTTTTTTTCATTATCAATTAGTCCCCTTACACCCCTTTCCTCCCTGCAATCACCACACTTGTCCATGTCTCCCTTTTCTTTTTCGCTCCATCCCTCCACCCCCCTCAGTTGTTCTCCGTTTATGATCTTTCCCCATTTTCATTGTTAGTTCATTTTGTTCACTAGATTCCACATATCATTGAGATCATATGGTATTTGTCTTTCACTGACTGGCTTATCTCACTTAGCATAATTTCTCCAGGTCCATGCATATTGCTGCAAAGGGTAAAATTTTCTTCTTTTTTACAATCAAATATTTCATTGTGTAAATGTCCCATAGTTGTTTTATGCAATCATGCACTGATGGACAGTTGGGCTCCTTCTATATACTGGTGATTGTAAATAATGCTGCAATGAACAGAGGGCTTCTTATGTTCTTTCAAATTAGTGAGATAAATGCACACTTTTGTATTTAATTAAGATTTGACAGAGTTTGCAAGCACTCACAATGGGCTAAAGACAGTTTATTCAATAAATGGTGTTGGAAAAATTGGGCAGATATTTGTGGAAAAATAAAACTAGTCCACTTTGTTACATCAGTCACAAGAAGAAAACAGGCAGTAAAATTGTTGTCCATCTCCTGCAAGACATTCCCGTTTCCTATCAACCACACTTAGAGGCATTACTTTTTCTGGACCCTGCACCTTCATTATATCTAGAAGGCAAAACAAAGTTCATAACACAATTGTCTTTCTGCAGAAGGACAGAGGAGTGGAAAAGTAATGGAAAGTACAACTATATTTGTTATTTGTATTTAATTTTTAATTTTATGATCATTTTGTACAGAGTACTCTAAATATCCAAAAGCACAATGGATCCCAAAGGATAACTTCACTTCTGTTTTCCTTGCTAGCATCCAGCACTTTACCTCTTAGTAGTTCTGTGGTATTGTTTTTCTTCATCTAAGGAAAAGTGTTAACACCTTTTCTGAAGAATGATTTGACCTGGATAAAGTAAAAAAGTGCTTTAATTTAGGATTACTCTGCATTTTTATTCACAGTTAAGTTTTAAACATTTTATCAGCTCACATTTTCCCTTGAAAATATTATACATTTCTCCTACTAGCTTAACATTTCACCCTAAATTTGGCTTCTAAAATGTCAATAAATTTGTCACTAATTGATTTTCTTTGTTGAGGAATTTTAACGTGCTCTGGAAACTAAACTGTACTCTGGTGGCAGTTGGGGGTTGCTTCGTACGTAATTTTTCTTTTCATCTAAAGTACTTAGCAATATTTATGAATAATCTAATACACACACTACAATATCATAACCTCTTCACTTTACCAGTTTTACATTCAAATATCTTTATCAGTAGTCTACTTCTTCAATTTCCATTTTTCTCATTGTTTTTGCTCTTGTCATCCAGTATGAAGTGACCACTGACTATTTAATTGCAAATCTAGTGGATGTCTCTCATTACTATTTTACCTTTTGGAGAGCACATAAAAAATCAAGAAATTATGTAAATGAAATGAGGTTTGGGATAATCAGTTTGCAAGCATTTCCGTGCTTAGACTGATGGTACTATTTAGTTGGCCAAAAAGTCTGTATGATTTTTTCTGTAAAATAAAACACATTTTTCATTTTCACCAATAACTGCATTAACATGGATATTTTCAGCATGTCATCCATCTCTGCATGGTATAACATTGATTGTTCTCAAAACATCAAATTGGTCACTATCAACTTCAACTGGTCTACCCAACTGTGGAGCATCTTCTAATGAGAAATCTCCAGCTCAAAACTTCGCAAACCACTAGTGACACATTCAATCAGTCATAGCGCCTTCTCTATGTGCTGCATAAATCTTTTTTTGTTTCAGTTGCGTTTTTTCCTTTCATGGAATAATCAAGCATAAAATGACAAAAATGTTGCTTATTTTCCCATTTTCAACATTTAATTTTTTAAAATGCATGTGTATGTGACAGCTGTCACAATGCAATCTTAGAAAATTGTTTCGTGTGAAGTTAAATTCAACTGTCACTAGACCCAACTTTTTAGATAAAATCCAAAGGAACTTTTTGACCAACCCAATATATAGTGGAGCTAAAGGTGTGTTGAACTCAGCTTAAAAAAACAACAGTTGTCTCCATTTCCCCCCCTTTACCGATGATTTCCACTCAGGCCCTAACACACTCTTCTCTCAGGCCACTGCCACACTGTTAATCCATCTTTGTCCGTGGTTTTTGCATATGTGTTCCTTTGGTAATCCTTTCATCTTTCACATAGTCCTGCTTAACTCAGATTTACCAGCACTTACTCAGATATCCACTTATGTACATATCTGCAGGTATTGAGGTGATGTATTTAAGACAAAGGTGTCCAATGAACATCCTCATGTTCTATTGTAATTTTGAACACTCTATGTCCTAAATGCTGTGTATTTCACTTTCTCTATGATACATCTTACATTATCCTCATTTTTTTCTTCAATTCTTTTTTCTTTTTGCTGTTTTGACTGGGTCGTTTCTGCTTCCTTGTATGCCAAATCAATGAGTTGATTCTGTGTTTCACCTAGTCTACTCTTGATTGTCTGTAATTTACTTTTCATTGCAGCTAGTATATTATTTCTGACTGGTTCTTTTCTATAGTTTCCCTGTCCTTTTCTCTGTTAAAGTTCTTACTAAGTTTCATGAGCATCCTTATAGCCAGGGTTTTGAACTGTGTATCTGGTCCAGAGTTGTTTTTCATTTAGTTTTTTTTCTACACGTTTCTCCTCCTCTTTCATTTCCATCCTGTTTCCTTTTCTCCTCATTGAACAATTCATACGTTTTTACTGGTGTGCTGTTTTGAGTAGTGTGTTGAAATCTCAAGCTATCTAGCTGTGCTGTACTGGAAATTTGAATTATACCTTCAACATCTCCAGGCTCTGTGCCCTGAAGTCACTTAGTAAACTTCCTGCTATCAGAGAGAGATAGAGTGGCCACATTCTCTTATCCATAACAATACATTGTTATAATTATTTTTTCTTAGTATTAGTGGTTGTTAATTTTTACTGTGCTTAATTTATACAGCAAACTTTAGGGTAAGCATGTTCATATAAGAAAAACCATAGTATCTTTAGGGTTCAGTGCAGTATGTGTTCAGGCATCCATTGTGGGTGTTTGAAATTATCCTGCATGGATAAGGAGGGACTATTGTGCTTCTTGGTAGCTCACTTCTCAGTGTTTATCCTCATGAGAATCCCCTGAGATCCTTTTTTCTTCCTTGGTTCCCTACTTAGTTTTTGAATTTTCTTTTTCTGTGTAGGTGTTTTTTGGCACAGAAACACTAACACAATGAATTTCAAAGCCAGTGATATTACTCAGTGAATTTAGCAGGCAGATTACCTACATTTTTCAATTCTAGGTAAAAATAGGTTACTTCTATGCAATAAACATTAAGGATATTTTTGTTTGTATATATGTACAGTCAGTTATATTTTTATTTGTAAAAATACTATGACTATTTTATTGTATTCAAGAATTTTTCTTTTGCAGGTGTATTCTTTTTACAAACTGGAGTCATAGCACTTTGTATCTTCCCTTTGTATTTCATCAGATATTATCTGCATTTTTACATGTCCTTAAATAGTCCTAAAATATGATTTTAATCACTATGTATTATTCCATTGTGGATATAATATTAATCATAAGTAATTCGATATTGTTAGGCTTTGTTTTTCATGCATAAAGCCATTATTACTATCCCTATATATAAATCTTTATGCAAGCCTCTGATTATTTCATATTTCAGTTAAACATTTTTTAAAAAAATTCCTGAATTTACTGGGTTGACCGTGGTAAATAAAAGTATCGGTTTCAGGTATACAATTCTATAATACATCATCTGTATATTGTGTTGTGTGTTCACCATCCATCGTCCAATCTGCTTTTGTTACTGTTTATCATGCCTTTATTCTCTTCTTACTCACTCTGCCCCTGACAAGGGCAGGGCCTTTCTAATTTTTGTGATTCTGGTTCTAGAAGTGAGCATGGGGAAAATTCCCTGAAGAATGCTGACTTTCTGACCACATTCCCTTGAGCTGTTGTAACATTTTCTATTAAATATACATAGTCTGTAAATTAGATTCATGTATAAGAATGAAGTGAAGAATAAGAGTTTTATTCAAAGAGGATGAATTTTTATACATGCTAAGTAACTGGTTAATAGTCTTTTTTCTTATAATTAGCTTGTTTTACTAAATTAGCAAGCATTTGTTCCAGTGGCGAAAAGAATGTTACCATGTTGTTGTTAATATGCCATTCATTTGCCATATTATTCTTACTTTGATGAATGTGATTTATATTTATTTTAAAATGTAGCTATGGCTGATGTGGCTCAGTGGATTGACTATTGGCCTGTGAACCAAAGGTTCACCTGTTCAATTCCCAGTCAGGGCACATGCCTGGGTTGTTTGCCAGTTCCCCAGTAGGGAGCGCGTGAGAGGCAACCAAACATTGGTGTTTTCCGCCCTCTATTTCTCCCTCCCTTCCAGTCTCCCAAAATAAAGAAAAAAAATCTTCTTTTTTTTCTTTTTAGAGAGGGAAGGGAGGGAGGGAGAGAGAGACAAACATCAATGTGCGGTTGCTGGGGGACATGGCCTGCAACCCAGGCATGTGCCCTGACTGGGAATCGAGCCTGCGATGCCTGGTTCGCAGCCCGCACTCAATCCACTGAGCTACACCAGCCAGGGCAAGAAATAAATTCTTTAAAAAAATTAATGTAGCCTGACTTAAAGTGGTCTGATGTGGACTGTTAGGTACTGCAGAAAATATGTCAGGGAGTGAGAATAAGGTATGTAGAGCATAAACCAATTACAGGTTAGAGAAAAATAAGAGGACAAATTGAAATTTTTCTGTAGGGATGATTAATTAATATAAATTAGTAAATAATTTATAGTCTGATACCTTAAAAGTACATTTGACGATCTTCATATTCCGTCTGCTTGATCTTTTCTACAATTCTATTTAAATAATGTGGTTAGTAAATCCATTCTTATTTGTATTAATGAGATGTAATGTTAGAAGTGCATCATGGATCATGATTTTTTTAGAAAGGTGTTATTTTTAGAAAGAGGAAAAGGGAGGGAGAAACATAGGGAGAGAAACACTGATGCACAAGAGAAGCATCAATTAGTTGCCTGCTGTACTCCCCAACTGGGACCTGGCCTGAAACCCAGGCTTGAGCATTGTCCAGGAATCAAACCAGCAGCCATTCGTTTTGCATGATGAAGCCCAACCTATTGAGCCACACCAGTTGGGGCTGGATCATGAATTGTTTAAACTTTAAAACATACATAAGCATAGATTATGACAATTTGAGCTATAAAACTCATTCTGTTATCTAAAGTTGAAATGTGTTATTTTGAAGCACATCATACCACGGGTTTGAAACAGTTTTAAAGAGGATATGTCTCCCAAGTTCAAATCGAGTATAGAAAATCCAAATATCATCTGGGCCACTGTTGATGACTGACCTGGGTGACGATGACCATGCATATGGATTTCATCCCTCATGTCATACACACAGTTCTTTGCAATTCAACTTGATAGAATAAAAACTTCTTTTATTCTTCTTTTGACACTTATATTATATTGGATTATCAACTTTCTATTAATTAGGTACCAACTTAAAATCCTTTTCCTGTGTAAATAAAATTGGGATCTTTGCATTTTAAAAACAATGCATAATGTGTTTGATATGACTACTTTTTGGAACTCTGGTCACATTTACTAGTAGAAAACAAAGTCATAAAGTAGATATTGAAGGGAGTGGCCAGTGAACATACATGCATGAGTCATGCAAGGGCCTGGTGGTGATTGCCAGGGGGTGGGGTAAAGGTGGGCAAAGGGAGAAAACGTGGGGAAAACTGTAATAAAATAAATAATAAATTATAATTTAAAATAAAATACATGAAAGTGATTGTATTATGAATACACATCATGGACAGAGCATGTGAAAGTAGAAAAATGGAGTTATCCAGTGCTGAGATATTAAGTTGATTTTATCATAAGAATCCATTAATTCTACTCAGTCTCAGAGGCTCTTTTATTTCCTTCATCTGGAGGTTTAATAATGGACTTTTCAAAGGGTGAAGCAATAATTTGGGATGTGACAGCAAAGACATAATCAATTAAATTCAATTTCATATCATTTCATAATAGTTAAATCCTATGTTTACTTTGGAGATTAGAAAGATAATTTTTTATGATTTAAAAAGCTCTTCATGAATGCAAGGGAAGTAATTGTTTCATATGATTAAATGGCTCCTAAATGAAAAAATACAGTGAGTTTATAGAAAGATATTTCTCTTATTTTCTTTACCTTAAGTGCAGCTTTAAGGGTTTTTCTTTTTTTTTCTGTATGTGTTGAATGTGTGAAGGTGTTTTATAATGAGCAAATGCACGTAAGTCAGTTTTTAAGAATAGTCCTGATTTTCAGTAGGCTGTCAAGTGTCATTAAAATATTTTATGAATGTCCATATTTCATAACCTTAAACTTACTTTCATGATGCCCCATAGGAGATTTGGGCAATATTGCAGCACAGTGTGGGTTAGTGGATATGTTTTTTAAGATTATTGTCAGAGTGTCTCTGACATTTAGTCTATATGTTCTGTGACTGGAGGAAAAAAATGATCAACAAACTCTCCAGCCATATATAACATATATATCAGTTACTGCTTTGAAAGGTCATCTGGCCATTAGAAAGAAACAACCACAAAAAATGCTGTTTCATAGCCATAATTTATAAATCTGTGTTTCTCTTGGGACTTCTAAATAACAGTTCCTGTTTTAAATAATAGGTAACATGATAGAAAATCTTGATTAGCTATGCATCCAGTACAAAATCACGGCATACAACCGTTCTGACAGATGGCTGTTCACAAATTCAGATCCAACATGTTGGTTTAAAGGCTGCTAATTCGGAAAGCAGTAGGTTTTAGTGTTGGAGAGATCTGCTTGAAGGACCTAAAATGTAGTGGTAAGTATGGAACATGGCACATTCTTCATTTGAGCTAAACATAAAATCTGTCTTCTTATAACTGCTATCTATTAATGAGTGGAATACAACTGTGATAACGAAAGAACTGGTAGGAAATTGTGAGAAGTCCTCACTGCTGCAGGACCTCTGGCAGCTGCAATAATATTTTCTTAATTATCCCAGAAGGATGGAAACAGGCTGTGAACATGCAATCCAGGCAATGAAAACAGTGTCTTAACAGTCAACTTCTAATAGACTTGAGAATGCCTGCAAATTTTCAGTTTTTAGCTGAGTTTTTAGTTTGTCCGCATTACCCTGTGTTTCTATGTCTTGCAAGAATGAGGCAGTGTCTGTCCTTCTATAAAAACTAAAGGGATAAACATTGTGATTTTTTTCTTCTGTTTTCCTCCATAGTTTTATAATTAGCATGTATGAACATAGTTTTGTGTTGAAGTTTCAGTCTGACAAAAAAGTGCCACACTGTACTGTAATTGTAATGTTGTTCACCAGTATGGGAATGAGAATGACTCACTGCAGCAGCTATGTATTTTAATTCCATGAACTTCTCCTTGTTTAGAATGAGCCTTATGAATCCATGCTCATTATCAAAATTTTATAGACATCTAATTAAGCACATTCATCAGATTAATTGTGGGAATTAATTTGTGCAAAGATAAATACCTAAAGGTAAAGCATTCTATTGGTAATGGAAAAAAATCATAGTTAATTATGATGTTGTCAAAAGAGACCTTGACCTGTACATTTAATCACAAGCACATATTTCTTTTGATTGAAATATTTTTTGGCTACATCAGTGAGTTGTTACAAATGAATGTTACGAATTTAATCAGACATGGTAATTGATTGATTAAGCCTATCAGATCATTTCTCTTGGAATTTCATAGATGGAACATAGTATCATTTGAAAAGGAAACAATTACTGTATTTTTCAGACCATAACATGCACCTAGGTTTTAGAGGAGGAAAATAGGAATAAAAATTTTCAAGCAAAAAATGTGGTAAAATATTTAATAATATACATAACATAATATTTCACCAATATAAATGTAAATATAATTCAACAGCAGTATTAACAACTATTATTCGTACAAAATTTGGGGGGCAGGGATGGGGGTGAAAAGGGAGAAGTTCGTCTTATAGTCAGAAAAAATCAGTAGTAAGTTCTTAAAAGAGACAACCTAAATTGGAGTCTTTGCCATGCCCAGCAGAAATGATTATTAATATATGGATCTCCCTTGCAGGTTGTGTGTGTGGTTATGCTGTGGCATAACCTCTTCGGTAATGATCATCATTATTATATTCATTAGTTCATTTAAGGAAGTAAAATAAAAATATCTAATTAATAGTTCATTAATTATTCATTCAAAGCAGTAAAAGGAAAATAAAAGAATATCTGCTTAATAGGGTTGTGGTGAAGATTAAATGAGTTAATATGTTTAAATTGCTTGGAAGAGATTTTAGCACACAGTAGAAAGTTGTTATTGTTACCTATTCCCATTTCGTTAATACATATCACATGTTGTTTTATAGCCCATTGGCTGTGCTGGGCTTGGGGATGAATGCAGAGAAAACAGTTGGGGTTTCTGTTCTCATGGAGTGTATAATCTTGTGGAGGATCCAGGTATCGATCATATAGTGGGGTCACTCCTATATTGTGAAATTGTCATTGTGGTAAGTTCCATGGTACTGTGGTGCCTATTAGGAGAGGAATCTGGTGAAATAGTTTCTGAGTTGTTCATTGAACTTTTTGACAATAATCCCCAATTTTCTTAGGTCCACATCATTTTCTGCAATGAGCATTTTATTTTTGTATGTGAGGTGTGGGGAATTTATTCCATTGTCAGTAAGAAACACAACAAACATTTACTGAGTAAATACTGTGTTCAAGTCCTATTCTGCATAGTATTTGAGATGTTAAAAGCAATTGGACATGGTTGTTTTTCTTCCCAGACCTCAAAATTCTCATGGGGGAGGAATGGATTTATAGACAATAGTCTTGTTACAAGCTTAAAAAAAATGTTATATCTCTTCAGTTTTGCCCATTTACTCTATGACTGCTGAAAGAAGTATCTGGAATATAAAGTTCATTCAAATCATTTTATTGTTATTTATTTGTAAAGATAAGTGCTGATAATGAAGAAATATGGCAGGTTGAATTGATAGAAATCTTTGAACGGTGTTCAGCGTGCACCACTTCCCACCACAGTTGACACTCCAACTCTGACCTTTGTCTTTATTCATCCAAAATTTTGCACCCAGATTGCCATTGTAGTTTTCTCACTTCTTCATGGCTCTTCCTTTGCTGTCCTACATTCTGAAAAAACAACATAATTGTCCTTAAAATTTTAGGCACATCATGTGGTGAGTCTGCTAAAAATGTTTACCAGCTTTCAATTTAAATCAAAGGGAAAGGCAAAAATGCCCTAAAATCTGGGTTTCAATCCCTTCTCTGATCTCATCTTTTATGCTTCTTTTCATTTTTCTCCTCTTTCAAAGGCCCATTTGCTATTCCTTCGATGCAGCACACATTTTCCAAACTTGAGATCTTTGCTCTTGCCATTGCACATCTCTAGATCACTCTTTCCCCCTATCAGCATGGCCAAACACCTCATTTGTTTTATCTCTCTGCAAATTTTCAGTAGGATGGTCAGCTGGTTGTCATACAATTGCTTGGTGTTGTTGGGGGAAAAAAAAAACCCAGACCCTCCAACAAATAATAGGTTTCAGTTGCAGTGTGCTAGGAAAAGAAGATAAAATAATGAGTGAGCAATGCCTGCCCTCAAAGAGCTCATGTTTAGCACTATCTGCTTCATACATACTTACAAAAAAGCAGTTATAGTACACTTGGGAAATAATACAGTGTAGCATTGTTAATCTCTGCTGTCTGCACATAGTCTTCATTTTTTCTTTTTCTTTTTTTTATCATGGTGTGTGACCTTTTTTTTTAATTTTTATTTTATTGATTATGCAACTACAGTTGGCCCATTTTCCCCCCTCACTCCCCACCACCCTGCCCATCCCCTCCCACCCTCATTCCCCCCTTTAGTTCATGTCCATGTGTCATAAGTTCTCTAGTGTCTACATGTCCCATACTATTCCTACCCTCCCCCTGTCTATTTTCTCCCTACTGTCTATGCTACTTATTCTCT
>PVIA01014245.1:0-28005 GCA_004024845.1 Tonatia bakeri
GGTGCAGGGGGGATAAATGGTGATGGAAAAAATACAATGAAATACTTGTCACTTTCTTCTCGTTCCACACTTCACCATAACACAAAGACAGTGAGCGAGATGAACCCATCAACCCGAATAAACCCAGGTCGGCAGCACAACGAGAAGACAGCGGATGTGCCGACTTCAAGTTGCTTGTCAGTTAAAAAAAAAAATCAAAGCTCAGTAAGCAACCTCCTAGACTCTTGGAAACCTTGTTGCAGGCGAAGGCAGTCTGGTTTAAAAAATGCGCAGAAGTGAGGAGAGTGTGGGCTGCCGGTCTAAAATTATTCTAAAACCACTGCCGGAGTGATAGAGTCCTCCTAACTGGGAAAACACGGACAGGCTGTGTTGGTGGAGACCGCAGCGCTGGCGCAGGGCAGCGACTTCCAACACAAGCAGTACGAGGTGTCAGTCTTCGAAAAAGCGTAGCTTCTGGGGAGAAAAAGACCAGCACTAAGAGGTAGGCACCTTGGGTAACTGGGTGGTAAGAAGCATAGAAGCGAGAGCACAAATTAAGGTCCCAGAAGACAGACAGTAATACAAAAATCAGAGGGAACGCCACCACTCCACGTGCAAAGAAACTCACAAAAAAAAAAAAAAAGAAAAGAAAGAAAGAAACTCACTAGAGAAACTGAGGAGAGGAGGCAAAGAATGGAAGGCATCTTGTCCAAATGCCACAAATAGGCAAAACAAACAGTGTGAAACTGAATATGTCTAAATAAAGTATCCACCAAAAAACTGGAGAAACGGGAGTGAACGCATTTCAGTGGTTGGAACTCCTCCCGCAGAGACAGCCCAGGAGAAACCGAAACCCAAACCGAGAAAGCCCCGAACTGTACGAGGTGGTCCGAGTGAATCAAATCTGTTACGACAGGAAGAACGACTCTGGCTCAGGGATCAAACACAAAGGGCAACAGGAAGAAGAATGAGGAGTTGGAGGAACTCGAGAAAGAAATGGGAGAAAAAGACAAAACCGTCTCACAAGTGAAGATGGCTCCCAGGAAATTCAGTAAAGGGCGTTGGAGAAACACAGGAAGCGATCAACACATGGAAATAAGATAAAGGGGACGTGAAAAGGACCCAAGAGGCGTCCTGAAGAGGCAGGCGTCCTGGAGGAGCAGCGTGACCATGGGGTCGCCCGTGTTGGTCTTCACTCCCTGGTGTCCAAATGTTAATTTCTGATGCCTCGAGCAGCCCCGTCCCCATCCAAACGGCTCCATCCTGTGCTGCCCCCCACGTGAGCTTGGTGACGACATCCCAGGCTCTGAATCCTCAAGGCCATCAGTGGTATTATCGCTGCATAAGAAGTGACTCCAGACCTTAGGAGCGTAAAACCCCACTCAGGCACGGCTGAGCTGGGTGGTCCTGGCTCGGGCTTCACAAGGCTACAGTCAGACCGATGGCCATGTCAGCTGGGGCTGGGGCCCCTCTGAGGGGCTGCTCCTGACGTGGCTCCCCAGGGTACGAGTTTGCTTGGGAGGCAGTGAGGAAGTCTCACAGACTGGCAGCTGCAACAACAGACATGTATTGTCTCAGGGACCTGGAAGCCGGGAGTCCAAGGTTGAGGTGTCAGCAGGACTGGCTTTTTCTGCGGCTCCAAGGGACGATCTGTTTCATGCGTCTCCAAGAGCTTCTGGGAGTCGCCGGCCATCTTCGGGGCTCCTTGGTGTGTGGATGCACCCCCACCCCTGCCTTCACCTTCACAAGATTGTTCCCTGTGTGCGTGTCTATTCGGTGTCCAAATTCCCCCTTTCTCTAAGGACGAGTCAGGCCGACCATAACGACCTCATTTCAACTTGACCACCTCTTATAGAGATGCTATTTCTGAATAAGGTCCCATTTCCAGGCACTGGGGGCTAGGTCCAAGCCCAGCCTCTTTTAGGGGAGGAGCACACTCCAATGTAACAGAGTGGAACCCTGTTTGTTTCGGGGCACTCGCCGGGAAAGCACATCCTTTGGTTTGAGGGCTGGGTGGTGGACTCCTGGCAGCAGAGAGGGGAGCAACTGGGAGGTGGAAATCACAGGCGTTCCTTTGCATTTTTCTGCACTTCCGAGATTTCTCGCCCATGCAAGGATTCATCGTATCTGGTCTGGGGGTCATTTCCTGGCCTCCCTTGGGGGGGGTTATGTATTTTCTCCTGTGACTTTGGTCAGCGCTACTACTGACGTCTGGGAGCAATGACCTGACTCATTAAACACGATGACATCCCTGCAGGGGCCGATGAGCAGGGGCATCGCGGCCACAGTGCGTTTCGTTTGCTGGGAGATGGTATGAATTTTCCTCCCACAGATGAAGCGGTGCTGCCCTGGTGCTTCTGTGCGAGGCCGAGCTAAGCTGTCGGGACGGGTTTGGGATGTGGGTGATACATGTCCGACCAGGTTTCCCCTGAGGATTCCAAAGATGCGATGTGTGTGGTTGGTGCTGTGGTTACTGCAGCCACTGCTCTCATTTACTGTGCATTCATGTTTTTAATTAGTCATCACCCAGAGACACGTTTATCGATTTTAGAGAGAGGGGAAGGGAGAGAGAGACACATCGATGTGAGAGAGAAATAGGGTCATCTGTCTCTTGTACGCACCCCGACAGCAGATGAAACCCACCATCGAGGTTCATCCTCAGCTGGGGTTCGATCCCACGACCCTTCGGCATAGGGGACGGCACTGCAGCCCACCGAGCAGCCCGGCCGGGGCTCGTGCATCGATGTTTCATACACCGAACCCTCCGGATTCTCAGGCGGTCTCAGGCAGAGACCCCAGCCAGCTGGGCCTGCGTGATGACCTGGGCGTCTCCTGAGCCGACGTTCACAGTGAGGTCAGCCTCCAGTCTCCACCTGACATATTCTGCCCGCATCCCAGCGGGAGCCGGGAGCCCCTGAACATCCGTGAGCGGAAGGATTTCTGCTGGTCCTCCCTCCTGAGCAGAAGGAGCAGGAAGGATTTGTGAGTGCCAGGCCTGCAGCGGGCGAACCGGAGCCTTCAGAAGCGAGGCTGAGCGGCCCTTTCACGTCCACAGCTCTCGCGTTTCTGATCGTGCCCTGTTCTCGCTCGTGAAAGGCCACCACAATCTTAATGACATCATCTCCGACGCTGTTTGCTGCTGGTTAAGCAAACGCCACACAGGGCGTGCCTGCTCAGGGGAATTAACGCCCTCATTTGTCACCGACGACGTGGCGAAGCCCCCGCCCCCTTCTCGCTGATTGAGGAATGGCTTTGAGGAAGCAGAGTGAAAGGTGGTCCCCCTCCCTGGAAGGGGAGACTGAGCAAAGGAACTGACTGCCCCCCCATCCTTCCCATTTCAATGAGATGCTCTTTCTGCCCGAATTACACGAGATTGTCAAAATAGACAGGAAGACCTGGGCACTGCGGATGGTGGCAGCCAGCTGCTGAGTCTGGGTGGCTGATCGGGAGGTGGCCTTGTCTGTCACCCCCTCTCTGCTCCAGGCTGGGGGGGTGTCTGACCTCACCCCTCCTCTCTTGTTGATGCCTTGTGTGCACACATCCCCTTCTGCCTTTGATCCAGGCCCCGCTCAGCCTGTGAGCCAACTCCGTGTCCTCTCTGGGAGGTTACAGCTTCTCTTTCGGAGTAGCTGCCACGTGCAGGGTGCGCTGTGCGACTGGGCCCCTGGTCACCTTCTTCCTCGGGTTCGAGCTGAGAGTTTGGAGGCCATTTGCCACGTCCTCTGTCACTCCGTTTCCTGCGTCCCCAAGCCCCATGCCGAGGACACAGTAGGGACTCGACGTGTACCTGGTGAGGGGTTCCACCTGGAAGAGATCGCTGGCACCCATGTTTGGTGGTCCAGCCCCCATTCTCTTCCATTCTGGGAATACTCGCGTGGAATCCTACACTAGAGGCCATGACAAACTGCTCCTCTCTCGTGACCCACCATGTGTTTTGTGGGGGAGGGTCGCTAGTCCTAGTCTGGCGGGCACAGTGATTGGTTCAGGGGAGGGCAGGTATCTCTGAAGCAGAGTGAGCCTCCAAGCCTCTCCTGGGATGTGGGATACGCCCAGTGCGCCACCCTGGGGACCGCTAGCCACGTCTTGTGACCAGGAGGATAGCCCATCTCGGGTGAAGGCAGGGGAGAGGGATGTTTGGGGATGTCACTGAACCATGGACCAAAGTGTGCCTATGATGTTGCTGCCTCCGGGACCAGTGCAATCAGCTTCGGGATGTAAGCCGGCTGAACCGAGTCTTCGTTACGAAAAACCAGAAGGGCGCAGGGGATAGTGGATTGCCTCTCCCCACAACTCCCGGCCATTGCAGGGACAGCTCGTGTCTACTCAGAGCTCGGGGGTCTTTCCAAACAGAATCCCACTGGGACAGTTTTTCTTTTCACGGAACTAATATTCAGTTACTTTTAGGAGGAGACTGTGGCCACCTGCCTCCCACCGCTAGGAGAACTGTGGATTATGGGGGAGAAGTCACAGGCAAATTTTCCTGCTCCAAGACTCTCTCCCTGTGTGGAGCTTTCTTGGAATTTTTCAGGCAAATGCAGAAAGAGCGACAGTTCGGGGTGGGGGTGGACTTCAGATGAGTTTTCACGTTTTTTAGCTTCTATTCACAACTCCAAGTCCCCATGGCCAGACCCCACCAAGGAAATTCTATCTGCATCTTCCAGCAAACGTTTTCATTCTTTTCCTGCCTCCGTGATCCCCCCACTCATGTGCCACATGCCCACACTCACACCAACTTTCCTTGCATGCACCCTCAACACTGCTGACGTTTCCGGCTGGATGCTCCTTTGTCACGGTGCACCCTGCACTCTGTCCGGGGTCAGTGACAGTGTAAAGTTCCCCACGGCCCAGAGGGGAGGAGGGCAAAGGACACCCAGGGGAGAAGGGGACGGGGGTTATGTGTCTCGGGGACACTGCTCAGCAGCTCAGGGGAACCCCTGGCTGGGGCTTGTCGTCTCTGTGGCTGGCAGACGTGGGGTCCACACAGCAGCCAGCCCATAAATGACTCAACACGTGTTTATTTAGTCCATATCTAAAACTACTGGACATGTAGAACTTTGAGACTGGTTGCTGGCAGCCTTTTGAGCCAGTGGGTGTCAGACTGCGGTGACACGGTGAGCAGCCTGTGGGCCAGTGTGCAGAGACCGTGGTGGGGCAGGTGGCAGGGGCCTCTTGTCTCACCTGCTTCCCCACCTGGGCTGCAGTGCAGGTTAGTTAGGAGGCTGGAGGGCCTGGGGGCTGATCCCGGGACAGGATGTGACCACAAGGTGGCAGCACCGCACACTCTTTCCTTGGGCACAGCTTGGACAGGTTTGCACAGGGTGGAGGGACTTCAAATTCCAGGAGTGCGCTGTCCCGGGGGGGAAGCCTCGAGGGGGGGAAGTTCCTCAGGTGCTGCAAATCGTGCTATATTTGGTAAAAACAGAGCCACGTGGCTACGTTCCTCCTGCCCAGGAGGGTCTGGCCGAAGGCCAGGGGCTCTAGTCCAGGGGGGTGTGGCTGAGACAGGTCCAGCTCACACCCCGGCTCGGACAGAGACGGTGCCGGGACGCCGCCGCGGCTCCACGTGGGTTGTGGGGTTTGATTCCTGTCTGGTCTGTGGTCTCCACCCATCACGCCCCCACAGATAAAGGACTTAATGAGGCACTGTTCACATTTTTTGAAAAATAAAGTGTAATATCTTTCTGACCTTGATTAGGGAGAAGTTTTTTTTTTTAAACAAAGAACAGAAGTGTTCATGATAATGTAAAGGAAAGATATACTTAATTATTTTAATATTAATAAATTCTGTCCATGAAAATGTGTTATAAAAATGGTAAGATCACAGACGGAAAGGGGATAGATATCTGGAATACATAATTAATAAAGTGTTATCATCAGAATATATTAAAGCTCTCTACGAAACAAGAAGGGAAAGAGAAACTAGAAAAACGAGCAACAGATGCAAACAGGCACTTTACTGTGGAGGGAGAAACCAGCGGCCGCTGAGCACCTGAGGACACACTGCATTTTGTCCTCGGTCAGGCCGGCCAGAGCAGGGAGCCCGGAAGTGGTAGGCGGTAGGCGGGAGGGGAGCCAAGGACCTGTGTGCACTGCCGGCGGGGACATTATCTGGGACAACCAAGTGTTTGGGGAAAAAGGTTCATGTCTTCTTGTAAACTGAACATTTGCACACCTGTGATCAGAAGCCATCCTATCCCAGGCATGGACTCACAGAAACTCACTCACGAGAGCACCGGGAGACAGGCACACTGATGTCGATAGCGATGCTATTTATAACGTAAAACAAACAAACAAACAAACAAACGGGAAGCAATGCAAATTCCGTCAACACCAGCATAGACGATACAGTGACCTGAAGATGGAAAAGTTGGGACGGGTTCAGGAGCGAGGGCCACACCTCTGTGCCAGGTGTGGGTTCCATGATTCCTCAACAGTCAGCTGTCGGTTCCCCAAAGCACCATCAGTAAAAGGTGCTGGGTCACCATCTTGACCATCTTGGTGTCTTGGAAAGAAACAGCCAAGGGCAGATCTTCAAAGGACTTTGGGTACAAACTTCCAGTGATGAGATTGACAAGTGCTGGGGCTCGAAGGCACAGCATGGTGATGACAGGTGATGATCCTGTGTCATACACTCGGCAGTGGCGAAGAGAGTAGACCTCAAATGTTCTCACCAGAAAAAAGAAATGGTAATTGTGTGTCTTCATGGAGGTGTTAGCTAACTATGGTGGCAACCAGTTTGCAATATATAAATGTATCTAATGAACGTGACCTTTCCAATCGTATGTTAATAGAGCTGGGAAACATTTTAAAAGGAGAGGCAATTTAGATGTTAATGATCCTGAGGTGTTTTCCTTTGGAGCCACAGCTTGTCACATGTCTAGGTTTTGAAATCCGGGCTGAAGCCATTCCTCTGGACCAAGTGTGCCAAGCTGGCTGGCTTCCCTGGGTTGTGCTAAGGGCCTCAGATCCCTTCTGGTTGCTACGTACTTGACTTTGGATGGATTCTATGGCCATATTAACAATGTACTTGCAGGTAACATTGTGTTATGAGTAGCTGTGCAGGTTACGCTGATGTTCTGACTGCAGAATTTGTTTTGTTCAAATAGAAAATCCACTTGGGCACTGGGGACAAAGAAAAGCATGATGGTGTCACAGAAGAAGCTGCGCTGTCAATCCTCAACAAAATATTGGCGCTCCAGGTCCAGCAACACATTAAAAAGAGTGTACGCCAAGATGGAGTGGGATTCATCCCAGGGATGCAAGGGTGGTACAGTGTTCGCAAATCAATCAATGCGATACACCACGGAAACAAACAAAGAACAAAAATCACATGATCATATCCACAGATGCGGAAAAAGCATTTGATAAAATCCAGCACCCATTTATGATAAAAACACTCAGCAAAGTGGGAGTAGAGGGAACATATGTCAACATAATAAAGGCCATTCATGAGAAGCTACAGCCAACATTATAGTCAACAGGCAAAAACTATAAGCATTCCCCTTAAGATCAGGAACAAGACAAGGGTGTCCACTTTCATCACTATTACTTAACACAGTACTGGAAGTCCTAGCCACAGCGATCAGACAAGAAAAAGAAATAAAAGGCATCCAAACTGGAAAGGAGGAAGTAAAGCTGTCACTTTTTGTAGACGACATGATAGTGTACGTAAAAAACCCTATAGACCTCACCCCAAACTACTTGACCGAATGAATGAGTTTGGCAAAATAGTGGGGTACAAAGTCAATGTTCAAAAATAGATGGCATTATTGTACACCAATAATAAATATCAGAAAGAGAAACTAGGAAAAAAACCCACTTACTATTGCAACAAGAAAAATAAAGTAGGAATAAATTTAACCAAGGAGGTAAAAGACCTGTACTCAGAAAACTAGAGAACACTGAAGAAAGAAATTAAGGAAGACACAAATAAATGGAAGCATGTACCATGTTCATGGATTAAAAAAATTAACAGCGTTAAAATTCTCATACTACCCAAAGCAATCTATAGATTCAACACAATTCCAATTAAAAAAACAGTGGCATGTTTCACAGAACTAGATAGAACATGTGTCCAAAAATTTATATGGAGCCAAAAAAGACCCCAAGTAGCCTCAGCAATCTTGAGGAAGAAGAACAAAGTAGGAGGGATCACAATACCTGATATCAAACTATACTACCAGGCCAATGCAATCAAATCAGCTTGGTACTGGCATAAGAACAGACATGTAGGTCAATGAAACAGAATGGAGAGCCCAGAAATAAACTCATGTCTCTATGGCCAATTAATATTTGACAAAGTAGGCATGAGCATATAATGGAGTAAACATAGCCTCTTTAATAAATGGTGTTGGTAGAACTGTACTGGTACATGCAAAAAATGAAATTAGACCACCAACTTACACCATACACCAGAATACACTCAAAATGGATGAAAGACTTAAATGTAAGTTGTGATACTGTCAAAGTCCTGGAGGAAAACATAGGCAGGAAAATTTCAGATATCCCACATAGCAATATTTTTGCAAATATATCTTCTAGGGCCGGGAAATAAAGGAAAAATAAACAAGTGGGACTACCTTTTGACCCAGTGATTCTACTGCTGGGAATTATACCCTAAGAAAACTTAGTCACCAGTTCAAAAGAACCTATGCACCCCAATGTTCATAGCAGCACAATTCATAATAGCCAAGTGCTGGAAACAACCTACGTGCCCATCAGTAAATGAGCGGATCAAAAACTGTCGTCCATTTACACCATGGAATACTACACAGCAGAAAGAGAGGAAGAACTCCCACCCTTTGCGACCGCATGGATGGAACTGGATAATATGAGGCTAAGTGAAATAAGCCAGGTGGTGACAGACAAATACCATATGATCTCACTTATAAGAGGATTCTAAGGAACAAAATAAACTAACAGACAAAATAGAACCAGAGACATGGAGACATAGAACAGACTGACAGCCACCTGAAGGGAGAGGGGGTAGTGGTGGGAAGAAGGGGAAGGGGCTAGTCACAGAACATGTATGAATGACCCACGGACACGGACAACAGGGTGGGGACTGACTGTGGGAGTGGGGGGTGGGCTGGCAAGGGGGGGCAGAGGGGGGAAATTGGGACAACTGTAATAGAGGAACAATAAAGACAATCTGAAAAAAAGAAGGCAAATGGAATACCTCACAGCAGCTGTCGACCACGACTCCCCAGCACCTCCATGTGCCGTGGTGGGAGCCTCCAGGACGAGGCGTGAGGCCGCGCGTCTGATCCACACGTATCACGTGGATGTAAAAGCCCTTTAGAAAAACAGAGGGTGTAGATTTTCGGTCTTTGCCCGGACCTTTGCCCGGACCCGTTTTCTTTCCCAGAAGGGGGAGACCGGGCGCCAGTGAGGATGCCCCAAGCACCTGCTTTGCGGAGGGCCCGTGTCTCTGCTATGTGTCTTGTTTTCCTGAGGAGACGGTGGCATCTTTGGTGTCGGAGGGCTCGCACTGGCCAGGCAGTTGCGTGTGCATTTCCTCCATACTGGCCCTTGCTGGCCCATCCAGCAAGTTGACCCAGGCAGCTGGCTCTCCTGAGACGAGAACCAAGACAAACGAGGGCTTTGGTAGACCCGTCTTAATATTGAAAATAAATAAATAAACAAGTGTTATGGATTTGGAACGCCGGAACGCGGTTAGTTGGAATCTGACCTTGAGTGTAATTCAGGGGAAATACCCGACAAACACTTGAGAGGCGGGATCCACGCCAAGCAAGGAGCTGTGAGCGAGCAAGGTCACGGCTGAGTGAGCACACGGCGTTTGATGGACGGGGTAATGGACGAGGTCGTTTCTGCTTCCACTGAAGCAGTGACTGTTCATTAAATCTGTTTGGTCCGTTGCCTGGTTGTTCCTCTTTCTTCCCTCCTTCCCTCTGGCGAGTGGTCTTCCTGTGTTCAGTCTGCTGGAGTGGAGGGTCCGTCTCTCTGTCTGCCTTTGTCTGCCTGCGCCATGGGCTTTGGCCAAAGGGATTCTAATGAACTTGGTGCGAGCTGGGACCTTCAGTTTGCTTGAGTGGTTGGCTTGGCCTCTGGTCTGCCTGGGATCCCTTATGAGAACGACACGCCCGGGAAGGCTGCCGGTCCAGCGAGGATGGGGAGACAAAGGGAAGAGAACTGAGTTCGCCCCAAAGCCTGGAGCCAGCCTCTGCCGACCCTGGGCCCGAAGCTCCCGGTGACCTGGAGTCTCCTGAGTAAGAAGTGGGGTTGCAAGTTGTAAGCGACTGACTTTTGCAGTGTTTTGTTAAACGGCTTCAGTGCAGCTGATATAACCTCACAAGCGAAATCAAAATGAATCAGGTGGTGGGTGTGATATAGACAAGGTCAAGTTTGGGGACAAGTGTATCGATGATGGATTCATCTGGTCTTTAGTGAACAAGAGTAATAATGGTAGTTATGAAATGATTTGAAAACCTTTTTTGTGTAAGGACAAAAAGCCACTCCAAACAGGCACATGTCTCCTGTCCAAGAAACGTCCCAACCACCGGTTAGCGGCCCTCAGAATTCTCGTGCGTTTTACAAAGCGTTTGCGTCGGCTGTCATCGGTCAGTGCCTGTTCACACAGTGACTTCAAGGGACAGCGCTGGCAGATGAAGCTGGAAAATGAACAAGAGACCTCACCGGTTGGCTCTGTTGGTTGGAACATTGTCCCGCACACCAAAAGGTGGCAGGTTCAATCCCCGGTCAGGGCACATGCCTGCCTGGGTTGTGGGTTCGATCCCTGGTCAGGATGCCACGAGAGGCAGCCAACTATGTTTCTCTCTCTCTCTCTTTCTCTCCCTCCCCCTTCCTCTCTTTCTAAAACAAACAAAAATCTATAAACATATCTTCGGGTGAGGATTAAAAAATAATACAAAATAAAATGAATGAGAGAAGAATGATGTTGGTGGGGTCTTTGCGTTTCTGGCATCGTGTACACCTTCCCAAGGTCCCATCTCCACGTTTCATGGGCACATTCGGCTGCCGTGTCTGTGCTGTGTTAGGGTCCCCACTGTGTGCCCTGAATACCCAGGGCAGAGGAAATGGGTCGCCTGAGTTCCAGCTGCTTCGCCCATCGGGGAAGGGAGAAGGGGGCATAACATGGGGGCTGGGGGGGGCGTTTGGAAAATGCTCTTGCTCTGCGGGGAAAGAATGATGATTGAACCGAAAAAAAAAAATTAGCCCAGAACATGTGTGTGGCCGTGATAACAGTTGGGAGAAGGGGACAGAGGGAGGCGCAGGGAGACACTCAGGCAGCTGAGTGAGTCACAAGGTTTGGACTCTCCTTCTACCCCCTTTTTAATCCTCACCTGAGGACGTGCTGATCAATTTTAGAGACGGGGGACGGGGCGGACAGAGAGAGGAAGGGGAACATGGATTGGTTGCCTCTTGCACAAGCTCTGACCAGGGGCCGAACCCACAACCTGGGCATGCACCCTGATCAAAAAACGGACCTGCAACGTTTTGGTGCACAGGACGGCGCCCAGCCCACCGAGCCACACTGGCCAGAGCCAGGTTCAGACTCCTGAGTTTTGCGCATTTTGGGTATGTTTTGTGATTCCTTTCAAATCTCCCAGATGTGACTCCAACTTTCATTTCCTTCGAAGAGCCCATCCTCCTCGTGTTTTTATGGAGGAAAGCTGATTATAAAAACTTTGTTCCTTGCTGTTTGGATTAATCCCTTTGTCAGAGATTACAGTGCAATCGCATCAAGTCAGACCCGCTGCTGTAAATCCGTGTGTTTGGAAGCGAGTACCGTATTTCTCCGTGTATAACGCGCATCCTGTTTGTCCCTCAAAAATTTGGGCAATAGTGCGTGTTATATATACGTGGCAAAATACGGTAAGTTCCTTCCTTCTCCAGAGTGTTGTAATGTGTGTCCTAGCCGAGGAGATAGACTGATGGTTACCTCCGTATTTTTTCTGAAAAGGGTTATAAAAAACCAGTTAATACTCGAGTTGAGGACACAAAGAGGTGCTCAGTCTACGATTAGGAATTTCACATTAAGTCCCTTTGGGGCAGCAAAAAGTGTCCATGTGTGTGTGTTACTAGAAAAAACCAAAACTCTATCACTTCCAAAAAGTAGGTTAAAAAAACCCCTGTAAGTTGTAACTTTTGTTAATATGTGTTGGGTTCCTTTAGTCTATGTGGTAAAAAGCACTTGTTTTTAAAACAGTTTATTGTTTTTTTGCTCACTGGAATGAAACTTCTTGTCCACCCCTTGCTTGATGAGGTGGTCAGTGTTCATCAAGGTGACGATTAGGCATGGATGTTAATCTCCGGGCATCCGAAGGGGGCAACCGGGTCCACTGGGAAGAGGGGGAGGACGTGGAGTGCGGTGCAGGGAACAGTCGGTGGTTTTGTGGAACTCCACGTGGGGCCAGGTGGGCGCTGGGCTCCTGGCTGCGGGCTTCGTGAGTTAGAGAGATGCCCAATCATGGCGCTGTACTCCCGAACCTAATACTGGATGCCAACTCTACACGGAAATAAAATAATAAAATAAAGTGATGCTGACATACGATAAAAAGGCAAATGCCCTCCTTAGAGAGGGAGAGAGAAGGAGAGAAACCCGGCTGGAAACCCAGCCTCATGCCTGCTTACCTGTGGACGGGCACTATCCACGAGGACTCAGGGGAGAGCCGGGTTTCCACCCTTCCCAGGAGAAAAGAGGGTCAGAAACAGCAGTTCGTTTTCTCCCTGTCAGACTCCTGGGAGAAGTTTCAAGTCCACGGGGTCCCTTCTCCCGGCCCTGCCCGGTCTCACGGGCCCTGAAGAGTGGATGCTCCGTGAGGACCGGCCCTCAGTCCCCGGCCAGGGCTGGCCGACCGCCCCGACGGGAGGGGGGTGGATTGCTTTTTCTCTTTTAAAATGTTCTCTTTTTTCAGCTACAGTCAACATGGAATACTGTATCCGTTTCAGGCGCCCAGTGTGGTTGGTTATTAGCCTTTTGTACTCCTTACAAAGTGACCCCTCTGGGGAGTGTGGTGCCCAGCTGGCCCCCCGCCCCCCACAGTTAATGTCACGTTACTGACCCTCTTCCCTGTGCTGGACCTCACACCCTCTGTTTTCACAACTAGCAATTTGTGCTTCCCAATCCCTTCGCCTTTCTCACCCAGCCCTCTACCTGCTTCCCGCCTGGTGACCGCCGGTTCGTTCCCCGCATCTGCGAGCTTCTCTTTTCTCTGCTCATTGGTTTATTTATTGTCATCAGATTCCGCACAGAAGGGACCTCATGTGGTGTTTGCCTTTCTCTCCCAGACTTACCTCCCTGAGTGTGATTCCCTCTAGGGCCATCTGTGTTGCCACAAAAGGAAGGATTCCATTCTTTTTTATGGCCAAGTAATGTTCCATCATATGGATGTCCCGCCTCCTCTCAATCCACTTCTGGCGAGTTATCCAAAGAAACTGAAACCCCAACCCTGAAAGCTGGATGCAGATGCTGTCCTCAGATGTCCCCTGTGGCATTGTGTACAGCAGCCAAGCTGTGGCGGCATCCCGGGAGCGGGGCTGATTGTGACCAGTCCCCAAAGTCCCAGCCTGGGGCTCTCCCCCCGGGGCTGCCCTCTGGGTAGGCCCCTGGGACTTGGGTCTTCCCCCATTCCTGTCTGTTAGGCAGAGTCGCTCAAGAAACCGGACGGACGCAGTGAGCCAAGGAGCAGGGTTTATTAGCGGGAATGAGAGGGAAAGTGGGGCCAACCGAGGGAGGTTGGGATTGGCTCAGTTGTTCTTCGGGCAGGGTTTTTAACTGCAAAAACCCGTGAAGGGTGACTGGTTGGGGTGTCAGTGTCTGATTGGCTAGAGCCGGTTGCTGGGTGCTGTTTCTGCTGACCATTGTACTTGATACATCTTGTCAGGCTCAGGTTAGAGCTGCATCCTGTGATGCCGGGTCGGCCGACCCCAAACCCCAGTCTTAGCTGGGCATCTGTTTGTCCTGGGCAGGGCCAGCAGGCAGTTTCCCAGGCAGGCAGTTTCCCACGGTACAGTTTCCCGCCTGCTGATTTTCCATTCCTCCTAGGCCTACCTAGGTCGGTCACTGTCACGGTCCCCTGTTTCTAGTTCCCGTATTACCTGTCACCTGCTGGTCCATTGGAGAAACAGGGGCCTCGGAAGAGATCAGAGGAGGTGGGAAGCGTCGGGGCTCTGTGTCCCCAGCTTCCTCTGTGGGGTGGGTCTCCCCCAGCCCTGGTGGCCTCCTCTTCAGTGAGTTCCGGCCGGCCCGGGGTGCAGACCGCTCTCTGGGGCCTGCGCTCGGTCCTCTGCCTTTCTTCCTGCCGCTTTGTCATCAGCCCCTCACAAATACGCTCTTCAAATTTCCCGGGATCCAGCCTTCCAGTGTGGCGGGGACACTGACTGGTACCAGGACACCCTCCCACAAACACTGGAATTCCATTTACGTCACAAGTGCGTCATCCGACTCCTTTCTTCCTCGTAACAAACGGGGCATCATCCAAGCCTAGTGCAGTTCTCCCATCAACCCTAATCTGCGTCCAGCAAACGTAACCGCCGTCGGCAGTAATTGAGTGAATTGCCGGGTTTCTATTTCATCAGTAGCAGGGTAGAAACGGGGAGCGTGTCAGAGGCATTAGTGCCCACACATACATAAATAAAAGCAACCTCATCAGAGCTGGTATACCGCACCCACCTCCTTCACTGTGGCGTGCCTGATGCTCTGCCTCGCATCCTGAGGGCTGTGCGCTCCCGGATGGGTGAGGGTTTGGTGAGACAAAGACATCAGGTTAGTGACAGAACAGGGAGGCATTTATGAATGAACACATCTTTTGTTCCTGGGTTTGCCACAGTCACGATCAGCTCCCTGGTGTGGACATGCTGGGACAGAGCTCTGGAAAATGGGAAGTTAAAATATGGGTGTTCTCGCTCTCTCTCTTCCTCCCCTCCCCCGCCCCAAGGCCCAGTGTGGAAAACAAATGAAAAGATAAGGACTGTGTTAATGAACTTTAGATGCCAGGAGAAAGCAGACTTGTGCTTTCCTTGCCCCTCCCTCCCCTTGTGCTTTGACTGCGGGGAGAGGACAGTGTGGATCTGGTTCCCCCGGGTGGCAGTCACAGGACATCTGGTCGTGCCAAGCCGGCCATGTCTCAAGGCACTGGAAGCAGGGCTGTGTCCAGAAAACAGATGTGACTGGCTCCATTCCCATCCTTGGACCATCCAGATTGGTCGACAAGACTGATACACACTTGAACTTGCAAATGACATTGAAGGTGATGGGGTACCCAAGGAGAGAGAGGCCAGGAGGGCCGGAGGTGTCCTTGAGACATCTTGATACATCTTGTCAGGCACACATCCTGCTGGCACACATCCACTTTCCTGACGAGGTTTCTCCTTGCTGCTCAGGGTGCCAGCCCACTGGGGGCCCCCCATGTCATCATCGCACCTGAGAGTGCCTCCTCTTCCTTGAGTACACCGATTTCATTCCTTTTTCCAGGCCCTTGTCTGATGGAAGACAATGGGGTGAAACTAATATACATAAAATAGCCAACAAGCTACGAAGTCACCAGCTCCTGGGAATAGAGAGCCCTCCCTGGTTTCCTCTGTCCAAGTCAGGCACCTCGACCCCATATCTGTAGGACAGGTGGGGAAGGAGTCCTCTGGGGACCCTTCAAATCCCAGCAGGCAAGCGTCCCCCACTGAGGGGGTCACGAGCTTCCAGAATGTATTCGAGCTCCTCTAGAAGGTTCTGTTGCCCCTCCAGGCAGGCTGGGTCTGCCAGCAGAATGCTGCATAAACCTTCCCGATAATCCCACCTTTGAAAGCACTTTTCTGCCTGAGTAGTTTGCATTTGGTTCCCCCCAAACAGGAAGGGAAGGTGTTTTACTTATATGATATCTGGGGAAATGTGGCCAATGGAGGGGTGACTTCCTTAAGTTAAACAGTAACCGAGCCGCCGTGGCCGGGCAGCTCAGCTGGTTAGAGCGTCATCCTGATAATATGTTAAGGTTGTGGGTTCGATCCTTGGTCAGGGCAAAAATCAACTAATGAATGCAAAAATGGGTGGAATGACAAATCGATGTCTGTCTGTCTCTCTCCCCCTTCTTCTCTCTCTCTAAAATCAATCAATATACTTCCAGTCAAGCTGGGGAAATAGGTAGACACACCATGCCTCCCTCCTCACATGACCAAAATGAGGACAACAAAAATTTAGAAACAAAATAACAACCAGAACTGACAGAAAATTGAACTGTATTGGAAATCTGACAACCAAGGAGTTAAAGTAGACACATTCATCCAGACTGGTAGGAGGGGCAGAAAGTGGTGGCTGGTGGACCTCGGGAGTGGGGTGGCAGTGGGTGGACCCAGTGAGGTGGCAGATTGAGGACGGCACTGCACATAAGGTGGCTGGCAGACCGAGAGGTCACACATTTGTGTGCAGATAAACCAGGTGAAACTGGGGAGCAGGACAGACTGTGCAACCCAGGGCCCCCGTGCGGGGAAATAAAGCTTCAAAACACTGATTTAAAACACCTGTGGGGGCTGAGGTGCAGGGGGAGACTCCCAGCCTCACAGGAGAGTTCATTGGAGAGACCCACAGGGTCCTAGAATGTGCACAAGCCCACCCACCCGGGAGTCAACACCAGAAGGGCCCAGTTTGCTCGGCAGAAACAGAAGAAGGGACTGAAATCCGGCTGAGAATATGGAGCAAGCACCATTGTTCCATCCCTAACTCCTCCCCCACTGACGACATCCCAACCCAGCGACTGGGTTGTCCCGCCCTGGTGAACACTTAAGGCTCCACCCCTCATACGTAACAGGTGTGACAAAACAAAACAAAAAAAAATGGTCCAAATGAAAGAGCAGATCAAAACTCCAGAAAAAATACAACTAAGCGATGAAGAGACAGCCAACCTATCAGATGCACAGTTCAAAACACTGGTGATCAGGATGCTCACAAGATTCGTTGAATTTGGTCACAAATGAGATGAAAAAATGAAGGCTATGCTAAGTGAAATGAAGGAAAATGTACAGGGAACCAATAGTGATGGGAAGGAAACTGGAACTCAAATCAATGGAGTGAACCAGAAGGAAGAAAGAAACAACCAAACAGAAAATAATGAAGAAATAAGAATTTAAAAAAATGAGGAGAAGCTTAGGAACCTCCAGGACATCTTTAAACGATCCAACATCCGAATTATAGGGGTACCAGAAGGGGAAGAGGAAGAGCAACAACTGGAAAAGTTATTTGAACAAATAATAAAGGAGAACTCCCCCAATCTGGCAAAGGAAATAGACTTACAGGAAGTCCAGGAAGCTCAGAGAGTCCCAAAAAAGTTGGACTCAAGAAGGAACACACCAAGGCACATCATAATTACAAGGTTAAAATGAAGAAGAGAATCTTAGAAGCAGCAAGAGACAAGGAGACAGTAACCTACTAAGGAGTTCCCATCAGACTGTCAGCTGATTTCTCAAAAGAGGCCTTATAGGCAAGAAGGGGATGGAAAGAAGTATTCCAAGTCATGAAAGGCAAGGACCTACATCCCAAATTGCTCTATCCAGCAAAACTTTCATTTAACATGAAAGGGCAGCTAAAGTGCTTCCCAGATAAGGTCAAGTTCAAGGACTTCCTCACCACCAAGCCCTTATTATATGAAATTTTAAAGGGATTTATCTAAGAAAAAGAAGATAAAAAACATGTACAGTAAAATGACAGCAAACTCACAATTATTAACAACCATACCTAAAACAAAAACAAACTAAGCAAACAAGTAGAACAGGAACAGACCCACAGAAATGGAGATCACATGGAGGGTTAGCAACAGGGGAGTGGGGGGAGGGAAGAGGGGGAAAAGATACAGAGAATAAGTAGCATAGATGGTAGGTAGAAAATAGACAGGGGGAGGTTAAGAGTAGCATAGGATATCTAGAAGCCAAAGAACTTATACATATGACACATGGACATAAACTAAAGGGGGGGATATGGGTGGGAGGGGTGTGCAAGGTGGAGGGGAGTGATGGGGGAAGATGGGACAGCTGTAATAGCATAATCAATAAAATATATTTAGAAAATAAAATCAATTAATATATATAAAAAATAGCGACAGAGCCAAGTCAAGAGCAGGCCTCCTGCTGCTTTCCAGAGCGTGCGGTCTGACTGTGCTTGATTTGCTGGTTTTCCTGGGTGTCTGGGCACTAAGACCCGAAGCCCAGGAGAGAGGGGGCTGGCCGTGGTGGGTGGATAAATTCTGGTCGCTATTCCGGCTTTGCTCACTGAATGTTGAGCAAATGTTGCCCCCCCCTTTTTTGGTAGTAATCGGTGAGAGTCAATCTGTAACGTGTAATCCAAGTTTGATGAAACATTTCCCATGTTTGCTGAATCATTTACATTTACAAAGGGGGAAACTGAGGTTTACAGGTGCCATGTGACTGGCCCAGGCTGACTCCGCTGGCCCCAGGAGCCGGGCTTTCGGACCACGCCAAGGAGGCCTCTGCTCGGATGAGGAAGGAAAACTGGAGCGCAAACTGCAGCACCGGGTCCGTGTGGTCTGCGCCTCTTAGGAACGCACCATCTCATGTAGCAAACGACTAACCCTACACACTGTGGTGTGGGCGGGCGGGCGCGCCCCCACCCACTCCACCTCCACAACGAGGCATAGTGTGTGGTTTAGAAACAGTGGTGGGTGGTAAACCGAGAGTGATTTTTGGGTCCGTGAGGGTAGCCCATCCACCTCAGAAGGATGCGCCCGGGCATTTATTTACAGGCAGTGAACAAGGACGCGTCGGCGGTATCCATGGAGGACCTTGGCCTGGGTGTTGAGAGTTTTCAGGAACTTTAAAGTTTTGCCTCCAGCCCCACCAACTGATTCAGCGACCTTGACTGAGCGTCTGGGGGCAGCGTGGTGCGGACGGACACGGGGGACCGGCGTGGAGGAGTCAGGAAGCCCCTCGGGGAGCTCTACCTGTGCCCGGTCGCTGCAGGACATCTCGTGGGCCAGCCCCCTGGGGAGTCCTCGAGGAGAAAAGGGACAGAAAACCAGTCCATGTGTCCTCCTCTCCTCTCCACAGCCTCGTGGAAGACTTCTTCCACCTTGACTTTGATTTCCGTCTCCGGATGTTTTGTGTGTAGCACACTGAGACTGAGCTGCAGGGGAAACCCTGGGGCTGGGTGTCAGGCAGCCTGAGGGCTGTCCTCTCCCGCTGCTGGCACAGGGGGTCACTTCCTGGGGTGACTGGGGAACCGTGCTCGGGGCACAGGCCTGCGGGAGGAAGCCTGGCATGAGTGAGCACTGGCTGGGCTGCCCCCGGGTTCACCTCTGCCTCGTTGTCCTTTCCACCTGGGCCTCAGTTTCCTCCCCTTTAACACTGGGGTCTTCACGGTGCCCAGCCCAGGGCAGCTGAGGCTGAATGGACATGTGGGCAGAGCACCTGAGCACACCAGGCGCTGTCCATGCCAGACCTCGGCAGTGATAAGATGGGCAGGCGATACGTGCCTTTCCTTCGCTTTGGAAGAGAGTAGCGGTACGCTAAAGGCCAAGGGGAAGAAGACAATCATGATTTAAAAAATATTACTTCAAAATTTTTAAATTTTTTCCATGACAGTCGACATGCCATGTTACATGAGCTTCAGGTGCACGCAAAGCGGTCAGACGTTTATGCAACTGATGAAGCAATCGCCACGAGAAGTCCAGTACCCAGCCCGCCCTGTCTGTAGCTCGTGTGTTACTGAAACACGATGAACGGTTTGGCTGTGACCGTCACTATCGGCACCCCCAGCCTAGTCCCCATGATGTGTAGCGTTCTTGAGGAATGCAGGGACTTTGGGGGGCAGAGGGTCCGAGTTCACCACCCGTTCCTTTCCAGTGAGGCCCTCCGCTGAGTGTGCAGGAGGGGGGGGCAGAGCAAAAGGCTGAGGCCCCCGGGGGTGTGCAGGACAGAAAGGGTCAGACAATGACGTGGCAGGGACCCCCCTTTAGCTTCCGTCCCGTCTGGGACACTTGTACCACCATGTACCCTTAAATCCCACAGCACGCTCAGCCCGGTCTGCCCACAGCAGCCGCACAGTGTCACCTTGGTGTCCCCATGGGCCGTGAGCCCCCGAATCACTGCCTGACACTCTCACCGCATTCCCCGAGGCCGCCCGAGGTGGCCTCGCCAAGGCAGCCCTATTAACATTCAGTCAGATACCGATAAAGCCCTCGTTCATTGTGATTTATTTACCATATTGACGTCCCCTCCAAAGCCAAGAGCAAATTAAGTGAGCCCGGGCTTGTGCTGTCTCGAGTCTGCAGTGCAGACAAAAATCAAGCTGTCATCTTCCGTGCGCCGGGAAGACGAATGGGTGGGTGTGCTCTTGGTGCTCTGGGCACTCGGCGTGAGTGCCGGGCAGCCGGGGGAGTGGGGGGTGCCGGCCTTTGGACCCGGGGCGGCCTTTCTCAGCAGGATCTCTGTGGTCCCAAAGGACCTAATTAACCGTCCTGCTTGTAGCTTTCTTCTTCTAAAAACAGCACCGACACGTCGGCACCCCCTCCTAAATACCTGCTTGTGTCCCATTTTCGCTGCCGGTTTATGCATCGTCAGGAGTTTACAAGGAGTGCATCTCAAATTAGAATCCCCTGTTCTGCAAACCAGAATGGCCCCCCCCCCCCCACCACGCTTCCCCATCCCCCAGAGGCCTGGGCCAGGCTGAAGGTCCTCCGAGCTGAGTTTGGTCCGAGCCTCGTGGGAACTTATGAACTCACAGGTAGGGAGGTTTTTTTAAACTCTCCATCCGCCATCTTTTTGGTAGAGCACCTGGGAAACTTGCTGTCCTCCTGTTCTGCTGTGGGGCCAGAGGAGAGTTTAGGAACCTCAAAGTCACCGTCTGCCCCAAACAAGACGACGGGAAACAGCTTGCCATGACATTCAGCCAGTAAGTGACAGGCTTCTCCCCGGGGGTCCCATGTGCCCCGCTGGGCTCCCGAGGCCTCGTAAGGGGTGTGCCCGGCACCTGCCCTCCAGGGCAGCGGGGACCGGAGACCACAGCAGGGCTTGTCCCTCCAGAGCCGGCTTTGGGGAGGCTCTCGAGTTTGATCCTCGCTGAGGAACGGGAGCCAAAGTCAAGGCGAGCCCCGTCCTGTTGGCCCCCAGGTGTATTCAGGGAAACTGGGACAGAGGTGAAGTTCCCCTCCGTCTCTGTCTTCCGGCCTCTGTCACACTCGCTGGAAAAGCGTCTCCCACCCCCGGGGCCTCTCTCGGTTGGTGTGGGTTCCCCGTGGTGCTTCTCACACACCCCTGTTCTCTCTCTCACACACACACACTCACTCACACACACTCGCACACCCCTGCTCTCCCCTGCTCTGTTCCAAACTCAGGAATTATGCTCTTCTCGCTGAACACAACTTGGGGGTGAAGAAAGAAGCAGTCCCTCCGATGTCTTCACCTATGGTTATTCCCGCACCTCAGGGGGATACCTGCTGGTGTAAGTGGTGGAGGAATCCACGTTTGAGAGGGGACAGGTGGGAGCCAGGTGGCCCCAGAAGCCACAGGGCTGGCAGGGCTCCGAGGGCACACGGGTGGGCAGGGGTGGCGCTGGCTCTCCACGGCTGTTTATTTTGGGATAACGAGGCATTGGTTTCCCTGCAAAGCGCAGCCTGGTGGGCAGATGGGTGGGGCATCTAGAGACCTGGGCTAATGCCACCACTGGGAGGGGGACAGTCGAGTCAGAGCGGTCCACACAGCTCCCTCGGTGAGGCCGACTTAGGTCAGGAAGCAGCGTCTGGTTGAATTTTGAGGCTCCTGCTCTGCTTGCTGCTGGTCCTCGATCGGCGGGAAGGCCCACATCCCTCTGGAGTCAAATTAATGCTTCTGAATAGCACCGACTCCGGATCCGCTCAGCTTTGCTTCCTGGTGTCCCAGGACCTCATCAGTCGGCAAAGTGCTCCTTGCCTGAGAAGGACTTTTCCGGGCGGCATTCCATGTACGTCCGTAGGGCAAGTGTGCGAGTCTGGTGTTCACATGGACAGCATCCTCATAGTGGAAATGTTCCTGGTTGATCAGTCATTGAAAGACGTATAAAAATCCCTGTTCTTTTAGATTTCCCACACTATTCTTTCAGTTTTTAGAGTTATTGATGAGAGAGAGACAGACAGACAGACATCTGTTATTCCACCCAGTGATGCACCCATTGGTTGATGCTTGTATGTGCCGTGACTGGGGATTGAACCCGCAACCTTGCTGTAGGGGGACAGTGCTGTAACTAACCACTTAGCTACCTGGCCAGGCAGACCATCAAAATCCTAAAAGCAGTATTTCTGCTTTGCTACATCCCGGCAAAGACCTCGTTCTTATTTTACCCACTGTTCCAGTACTTTCCTTTAGAGCAAAAGAATCCAACTCAGAGTCCCACATTAGAAGTTGTCGTATTTCTGTCATCTGGAGAAACCCTTCATTTTTCCCCTGGACCTGACGTCCTTGGCACTCTGAAGCTTTCAGACCAGTTACCCCGCAGTGTGGCCCCCGAATTTGGGTTTGTCCAGCGTCTCTGAATTGCTGTCAAAGACGCACGCTCTATGTCTGGTCAGGTCACAGAAATGCTGGGTGTTCTTTCCTCATGGTGCCGTGTTGGGGGACGTGTGACCCCAACGTGTCCCTGTACAAGCTGCGTCCACTTTGATCGCTCCTTGATGGTGCTGTCTACGCACCAGGGTCCTCTGCCGCCCGCTGTCCCTCCCCTGTGCATGCAGTGTGCGCTGGGAACTGTCTCTCCTTGTCATGAGGCCTCCAGCTGGCTCACCGCCAGTGCAGCTCCTCCGGGAGGAGGACGCCTCGTGAGTGCCATAGGTTTTTACGGCCGAAGGGCTCCCTGCCCGCTCAGCAGGAGCCTCTCCTGACGTGCCTGCCGCTTGTGCTGACCTCCTGCGGACAGCACGGTGGGCTGTCACTTCGTGCTTCTCTGCCCCAAACCTGGGACATGTCGGGTCCTCCAGGAACCCTGATTCTTACCGTGGACGGTGGTGTCAGGAGGCCGAGATCCAGGCCCTGGGTGTGCTCACTGCTCCGGGGAGACAGCGTCGTCCAAGCCGCTCGCTGGACATGGGGAGAGGGGTATGTACAGACACACACACCTCACACATCACACACGTGCACACCATACACAACATACCACACACTGCACACATACCCTATCGCACATTGCATAGACATCACACATCACACACATCACACATGCCACATACATCACAGGCACACCACATGTCACACACACACACACACACACTACAAACACACACACCCATACCTTCATTCAAACCTGTCTGGAGATACATTGAAAACCAAGTTCACATCAGTCTCTCCCATGCTCTTATTTTCGTAGAATTTTCCCCTCCCAGATCTCCTCCTTCCCGACCGGGGAAAAGTCTGGTCCCTCCCATTCTCAAAGTCTCTCCTGATTCGACCAGTTCCCCGGACTCCGGCCAGTCCGATGGACCATCCTCCGCAGGGCCCTCACGCTGACCCCTTGCTGGCCCCTTCCTGCGAGGCCCCTTCCATCTCGCCGTTCCTCTCCCCCTGGGGCGTGACACCCCCTGTTCTTGGAGCCAGAGCTCGCGGCCCCTGCTTGCCCCTACATCTGCGGCCTGTCTGGTAGGTATTAGCCAGCTTTTCTTTTGGCTCGTAGAAGGAGAGGCTTCCTCATTATTTACCTACAATATTTTTGAAAACTAGACTCCATGCGGGTCCTTCTAAAATTTGCCCCTATTAGGAGTTTTCCCTAGAAGCCTTCCTTAAAGTCGCGGTCCCCGCCCTGGGTGGGCTGGGCAGCTGAGAGCCACCCAGAGCCCCAGGAGCATCCTTCCTCCCCGGGGCCCCCTGGCCCCCCGATCACTGGAGGGAGGGGGGAATGTGAGCTGGAAAGCAAACCCACCTTTCAAGCACATAAAACAGATCAAATGCAAGGAGAGTGGAGGGGAGGTTGATGCGGCCCAGGCACCGTGCCTTGGAGAGACTTACGGAAAATAATAGGATCGGGCCATAAAATCTTTATGGCATCCTAGGAATAATTGAATATTTCAGGGTTTGTTGTGCTGAGATTTTATGAGCCAAACAGGGGACCTTTAAAGTTTATTTTCTTTTGCTCTTCAACGGCTCTAATTAAGGTCGGACTTGAGGCAGAAAGTTGCTTGGAAACTTGAGATTTAAAATAAAACAAGCCCAGGAAACCTACATCACCGCGGAAGCTGGATGGGTTACGTGGCTGCCCCAAATGGGCTGATAATTTGGCACCTTCTGAACACAAACTTTTAAATGTTTTCACTTAGTAATCACTCTGAGTTGCCAAAATAAAAATGCTTATGAACACGACTTGCATCCACCTTTCTTTATGCTCATAACCTAAGTGCCCCTGCCTTTCTCGAGGGGAGTTTCTGAGTGACGTGATGGGCGTCCCCTGCCCCCTGCCCCAGTGGAAGCTTCTAGTATGTTTGATGAGCTACGGGCTTAGAAGCGAACGCTTGGGGTAATAGCAGACACAGGATATTCTCATTTCCGCCGAAGCAGGGGCCACGACCACGAACACACTGCTGTCACTCTCCTCCTGACCCGGCCTCAGTTTTGACCGATGGCCAAGACATTCCGCACTCAGTAAAGAACCCGCAGTCGCCTCTGCCACCACAATGTCCTTCTTCACCCACGGAGTTCTTCCAAGAGGCCAAGAAAAATAAGTAACTACGTCACCATTTAATGTCTTTTTTTCTTCATAACCACTGGTGACTTTTTTTGAAGTCCTAAAAGTCTCTTTTTCTTTAATGAACCAGATTTGACTGCATTAAGTACATGAGGTCTGTCTGGAAACAGTCCAGCCCTTATTAATATAAGGGGAACAGTTTGCGTGACATCGATGTGACCTGGCAGCCGAGGAGCGTGGACTGAAATGTGCATGTGTGAACAATGACGACATCACTGTACTGGCCAGTGGGGGTGGTAGACGCCACTGAGTGAGCGTGTGTACTGTGTGGCCATCACGTTCAATAGGCTGAGTGAGTAGAACAACAAATCTGCATCACAGATTTTACATTAAGCTTGAACACTCCTCGGCAGAAACTACTTGGATGATTCAGAAGGCCACAGCTGGTAACCGGTGATTGGCAGCTTCATCACGACAACGTGCCTGCTCACAGGTCACGTCTCCTGCAGAGTTTTGTGGCGAGACAGCAAATCACCCAGGTGACTCAGTCCCGCTACAGTCCCGCTACAGCCCCGATTTGGTGCCCTGCGACTCCTGGCTTTTCCCAGAACTAAAATCACCTTTGAAAGGGAAGAGACTTCAGACTGTTGATGAGATTCAGGAAACTACAACAGGGCAGCTGATGGCGACTGGGAGAACGGAGAACTGTGTGTGGTCCCAAGGTGCCTCCTCTGAAAGGGACTGAGGCGTCATTGTCCCATGGACAACGTTTCTTGTATCTTGTATCTTCTTCAGTAAATGTCTCCATTTTTCCTAGTACATGGCTGGATGCCTTCCACTTGTATTTTATTAGTCCTGAGCTCTTGACTCAAATTTCATCTTGTCTGAACGTGTGTGTGGGTGGCATTTAGACACACCGAGGACACGACCCTGACAGCCCTCGGCCGTCTCCGTGATGAGCAAGGAGACTTGTGGCCCAGGTCCTCAGGTTCCAGATGGGAAACGTGAGTCCCCAAGGCCCAGCGATGACAATGCCACTGAACATCACCGCAAAAGTGAGGACGGGAAGCTGGCTCTCCCGGACCCTGTCCCTGCGTTCCCCACACAGGTGTGTGCTGTTGCTGTGTGTTTTTTTAAACCCTCACTCTTGAACAGTTCTTCACTGCTTTGAGAGAGAAAGAAGAAAAGAGAGAGGGAAGCACCGATTGGCTGCCTCCCGTGCGTAACTGAAAGTCTCGGCCCCAGACAGAAGTACGGAAGGAGAGGGAGCGGAGGGAGGGGGGAGTAGAGAGAGGCGGAGAAGCGAAGTGGGGGCAGCGGGGAGGGACTGTGTAGCGGGGAAACGAGTCCATCAAAAACCCGAGTGACATGTTCTGGCAGGAGGGCTTCACCCCAGCTCCGCAGGGGAGTGCAGTTTATTCTGAAACGGTTTCGGGAGGAGAGGCTCAGACCTGCTGGGAGTGCCGAGGACGGGTGCCCTGAGTGGGTCAAGGGGAGTGTCCCTGCTTACTCTCCGTGGGAACGAAAGTCAGGGGGATTCGCGTGCCAGGACCCCCGCAACACATCCCGGAGAGCAGGCGGCCGGCACGGCAGACATTGTCTCCCAGTCTGAACACTGGGTGTTCCAGGTCCAGGGCTCCTGGGCTTGCATAGTGTCCTCATGTGGTCGCCGCCAGGAACACACATCGGGGGTGTCCCTTCCTAGGAGCCCCAATTCCCTCTTCTTCTGTGGGCACCAGTGAGACTGGGTCAGGCCCCGCCCTAAAAACGTCACTGTGCCCTCGTCACTTCTTTCTGGGCCCTATTTCTAAACGCAGTGACATTCCGAGGTGCTGGGGGTTAGGACTTCAACATGTGAATGGGGGTGGGGCCTGACCCGGCCGTCACACCTGGGAAGGAGGAAGGACGTGACCCGGCTACAAAGATGCTGGAGGGACAGTTCCCGAAAAGGAGGCGGGATGGTGACATGTGCTGGAGGAATACAACGTGCCCGTGAAACCCCTGACCTGGAAGTCCAAGTTTCTCCGGTGACGCGGCTCTCCCCTGTGGCCATTGCCCCTCTTGGCTCTGTGCGCCTTCAAGGGCCAGAGGTTGCAACCGTGAAACCCCAGAAAGGACCCCGATATTCACTCTCCTCATCACTCCTTGTCCTTCCCATTGAGCTTCCCTGCAGGAGCAGCCTCACTCTACCTGACAGGTGGGCGTGTGGTCGTCAGGGAGACGTGTGCTGTGCTCTCCAGATGCTGGGGGATGGTGTCTGAGTGTGGGAGGTGGCCAGGCCCGAATCTCTGCCTCCTGGCATGGTGGCATCTCAGGAGGCTGAGCCCCATGTGCAACACCGGGGGTCCCACAGCGGGGGTTCGAATAGTCCTTTTGGTTAATGTCTCGGAACCTGTGGGCGATGTGAAGGGAGGGCTTACTGTACAGAGAAAATAACTGTCACACCCCCTGCCACCAGGGCGCTCGGACACCACGGTGTGGCCCAGGCCCGGACATCGCAATTATTCACGCTGGGGAGCGCCCCCCACTTTAGCCAAGGGTTCCCACGAGACCCCCTCTTTCTGTAAGAAACGTCTGTGCACAGGCTCACGTTCAGGCCTGAGAGGTTCTGTTTAGGCCGCCTGCCCAGTCCTCTCACGCCCGCCACCTTGCCCTCTGCTCTGGGGACTCCACGGTCACAAGGCTTCTGTGCGTGACATTCTCAGACTTTGCCAAGGTAGACTCAGGCCCGTGGTCAGAGACAAGGGTTTCCAGCAGATGGTTTTGTGCAAATAATTGGGGCGGGGCAGGCACCCTCAGGGGGGAGATTTTCTAGATGGAGCTGAAACGGTGTAACGAGGAGGCTTCTTTGTAATGTAATGTCGGTCTTTCCCTGGGAAAGCGATACTTTGTGTTCTCGTCTCCGCCTGGTGCTGCCGAGCCCTGTGGCTTTTATAGCTTTTCCTGTTTGTTTTCATTTTCAACAGTAACCGTGCATTCTCAGCCTCTGTATTCCTGGGAACAGCTCCCAGTTCTGCTGTGCAGGGAGCGGGGAATTACGAGAAGAGGGAGGAGGCGAAGGCAGGGCTGGGGAAGCAAATAAAAGTTCCCCTGGGTGAATGTCGGTTTCATAAATCATCCCCAGGACCAGAGCTCCGCACCTCGGTCAGGCCTGCACTCTGGGCTGCGTGTGCATCACATCTCGACAGAAACGTCGGGAGGATTCCAATGAGCTCACATCTCCTGGTTTCGGGCTCTCTGAAGGTGCTGGGAGGCATCGTCCATGGAATGTCTTTTTGTCTCATCTAAAGATATGTTTATTGACGAGAGAGAGAGAGGGAAACAGCATCGATGTGAGAGAGAGAAACACTGATTGTTGCCTCCTGCTCATGCCCCGACTGGGATTGAACCTGCAGCCTAGGCAT
>PVIA01014246.1:0-28305 GCA_004024845.1 Tonatia bakeri
CCACATTTGGTGTAGGATCTGGTTCCCATTAAGGCATGTCTGCTGCCATTGCTCATTAGAATTCCCTTTACTACCATCAACTTATTCTTCAAACACCATGTATATTTGCTATTTTATTGGGCATATAATTTATGGAATTATAGGAATATACTCGCATGTTGATTTCAGACCATGTTCCAGGCACTATTCAGAGTATGGGATGATGAAAAACAAGTCTCCACAAACTAATGATGGCCAAAGAATATAATCAAATAACAATAATAACATAAGATATCTAATAGTGCAGATGCTACATAGAAAAGTAAATCACATTAAATGGAGAGAGTGGAGAGAGGAAGTTTCTTTATTTATTTTTATTTTTTTTGGTAATTTTCCTATTACCACTTAACCCTCTGATATTGCCCCACCCACAATCACCACACTGTTGTCCAAGTGCATGAGTCCCCTTTCTTTTGCTCAATCCCCCACCTAGTAACCTCCCACTTAATAGCTTTCATCCTGTGGTTTATCTATTCATATGTCTCTATTTTGCTTATTAGATCACTTTGTTCATCAGATTCCACATATAAGTGAAACCATATGGTATTTGTCTTTCTCCGACAGGCTTATTTCACTTAGCATAAAGTTCTCCAGTGCAATCCATGCTAAGGGTGTTCTTTTTTTATAGAGTGTAGCCAAGGTTTGACAGCAGGCAACACTTTAACAGGCACCTCAAAGACCAAACAGGAGGCTAAGGGGGAGAAAGTGTTTGCCAGGCAGAAGAACAGCCAGTGCAAAGTCCCTGAGGAAGATGGCAGTTTTAGAAAATCAAGGCTCACACTAAGCCAATGTGTCAAGGGGCAAAAGAGATGGTGTCAGATGATATTAAGAAGCAAGGTGGCCTGCGTGCTGCTGTTGAAACTTCAAGTCACAGAGAGTCCCTTTTGCACACTTTGAAAATCTTGCACTTTGTTAATCTTGTTGCAAAAGCATTCTGTGAACTGAAAAGAATTTCCTCCTGAGTCCCTTCTCTTGATGGAGTTCTGTCCCCTCTATGAAAAGTCACCTCGGAATACATGAGTCCAGGTACACCTGCTCTGAGCACTGCTCTCCATTTACGAGGCATGCACACACACACACACCATGGCCTCCTCATGTGTGTGGTCTCCATGTTCGTTTCACTCACTATGTAGGCTAGGACTAGATACAACTCAGCTATCCAGATTAAGTATCCTTTCCAAAAAGAATTTAGACATAGTACCTCAATATTAAGCTTGGGTTCCATATTGGAATGTCCATTTTATGCCCTGTATTTAAAGAAACACAAAGGTAAAGGGCAAGAGAGGAATAAAATGGACACCAGGAAGAAAAAATATCTGTTGAAAATAAGCTCAGGTGATCTCTGAGACATGATGAGGAAGAAACGTCTTTGGATTCTGGCAGCTTTCCAATCCTAACTACACTCCCTTGAAGTCAACAAAAATAATAAAGGAGAACAGATATATTTGTCCAAAATACAAAGGTAGTTATCAACACATGGTGTGGAAACACCTTGCAGATTGACTACCCCAAATGAAATCTGACAAACAAAATAAACTAGTATTTTACAAAAGGAAATCTTTTTAATATCAAGCAGTAAAAGACTAGATTTCTTGTGCCTATTCTATATTTATTTGACCAGTGGGTTTTTATAAGGTTAAAATGCAGATAAGACAAACTCCTTCCTTACTTCTCACGTGGCCCCTTTGTTTCTCTTTGACTTTGGTTTGGATCTCATTTTTGACAAATCAGTAGGCACTGTCAATTCTGGTTCTGATCTTCATCCAGCATGCAAAGACCTCCTCAGGATGTGACCAATAAAGCCTGCACACACCATGACAATCTATTCTTTTACACTGAGTAACTTTCTTCACATGATTTATGCCTGAGCACATTATCATGCAAACATTTATTTCACTGTACTCTGCCTTCACCATCACAATGCCAGATCTGAACAAGCAAGGCTTCACCTGCTTGGTTCACCTTTATATTTTCACAAATGTATGTGTATATATGTACACTTACCCAGAAATCCATTTAAGTAAATGTGAAGTTATGAAATGAAAGGAATGGCAGGGGTAATAAAACCTGGTTAAACAGAGTGATTTAGCACCTATGTTAAAGAAAATTGAATGGAGAAAAATGAGATGTCTGGTCAACATGGAGGTCTAAGTTGACTCACTGTGACTCCTCGTACAATCAAAAGAAGGACAACAAATTTCAAAACAAAACGTAACCAAAACTGACTTAAAATTGAACTGTATGGAAGTCCAACAACTAAGGATTTAAAGAAGGAACATTCATCCAGACCAGTAGGAGGGGCCGAGATGGGCAGCTGGGCAGAGAGGACTCCTGGCAAGGCAGTGGATGGTTGAGTGGGTGGTCACACATTTGTGTGCAGATAAACTGGGAGGAAAAACTGGGAAGTGAGACAGAACAAGCAACACAGGGTTCCAGTGTGGGGATTAATGCCTCAAAACCTCTGGCTAAAAAACCCTGTGAGAATTGAAGTGGTGGGAGAGACTCCCAGCCTCACAGGAGAGTTCATTGAAGAGACCCAGTGGTCCTAGAATGTACACAAACCCACCTACCCAGGAAGCAGCACCAGAGGGGCCCATTTTGCTTGTGGGTAGTGGTGAAAGTGACTGAAAGCCCACAGAAAGCTGACCAAGTGGCATTGTTTCCTCTCTGACCCCTCCCCCACAAATAGTGCCACAATGCAGCGACGTGGGTTGCCCTACCCTGGTGAATACCTACAGCTCTGGCCCTTTCTACATAACAGGCATGCTGAGACAACAACAACAACAAAAATGGCCCAAATTAAAAGATACATCTAAGTGATGAAAAGATAGCCAACCTATTCAGTACACAGTTCAAAACACTGGTAATCAGGATGCTCACAAAATTGGTTGAGTATGGTCACAAGATAGAGGGAAAAAGTAAAGACTATGCAAACTGAAATACAGGAAAATGTACAGGGAACCAACAGTGACAGGAAGGAAACCAGGACTCACATCAAGGGTTTGGAGCAGAAGGAAGAAAGAAACATTCAACCAGAACAGAATGAAGAAACAAGAATTTAAGAAAATGAGGAGAGGCTTAGGAACCTCCAGCACAACTTTAAATGTTCCAACAGCCAAATCACAAGGGAGTTAGAAGAAGAGGAAGAGCAAGAAATTGAAAATTTATTTGAAAAAATAATGAAGAAGAACTTCCCTGATCTGGCAAAGGAAATAGACTTCCGTGAAGTCCAGGAAGCTCAGAGAGTCCCAAAGAAATTGGACCCAAGGAAGAACACACCAAGGCACATCAGAATTACATTACCCAAGATTAAAGAGAAGGAGAGAATCTTAAAAGCAGCAAGAGAAAAGGAGACAGTTACCTACAAAAGAGTTCCCATAAAACTGTCAGCTGATTTCTCAAAAGAAACCTTGCAGGCAAGAAGGGGCTGGAAAGAAGTATTTCAAGTCATTAAGGGCAAGAACCTACATCCAAGATTACTCCATCCAGGAAAGCTATCCTTTAGAATGAAAAAGTAGATAAAGTGCTTCCCAGACAAGGTCAAGTTAAAGAAGTTCATCATCACCAAGTTAAAGGAGTTCATCATCATTATATGAAATGTTAAAGAGACTTGTCTAAGAAAAAGAAGATAAAAATATGAACAATAAAATGACAACAAACTCACAAATATAAACAACCAAACCTAAAAAATAAGAAGAAAAAACTAAGCAAACAACTAGAACAGGAACAGAATCACGGAAATGGAGATCACATGGAGGGTTATCAGTGGGGAGGGGGAGGGGAGACAGGGGTAAAAGATACAGAGAATAAGTAGCATAAACGGTAGGTGGAAAATAGACAGGGGGAGGTTAAGAAGCATAGGAAACGTAGAAGTAAAAGAACTTATACGTATGACCCATGGACATGGACTAAAGGGAGGGGGGCGGGAAATTCAGGTAGGATAGGTGTGCGGGGCGGAGGGGAATAAAGGGGGCAAAAATGGGACAAGTGTAATAGCATGATGACAAAATGTATTTTTAAATATTTTTAAAATAAATAAAATAAAAAACAAATGAGCCAGGAGAAAACCACAAAAGAAACTATGCAATTAAGCAATAAAAATAAAAATGGAATAATTAATTATCCCATTAGTTACATGGGATATTAAAATGAAAACCAAAAAGAAATACACACCCACTAGAACAGCTAAAATGAAAAAGACTGGCTTTACCAAGTACACATAGAACAATGGGAACCTCCATGTACTGTTGGGGGAGTACAGATTGGTACAACTACTTGCAAAAGCTGTTTGGCAGCCTTACTAAAGCCGAACATATACACATCATATGATCCAGCAATTCCACTGCAGACATTCATACATATGAGCATCAAAAGATATGTCCAAGGGTGTTGAAAATAGTGGCACTATTTGTAACAGTCTCAAACTGGAAACAGCCCAGATGTCCACCAACAGTAGAATGAAATGAATTTATACAATAGAATACAGTAGTCTTCCCCTTATCTGCCATTTTGCTTTCTCTGGTTTCAGTTACCCATGGTCAACCACAGTCTAAACATATTAAACAAAAAATTTCAGAAATAAACAATTACCAAGTTGTCAAAAGCTGAAAATTACCAAGTCGTCAATTACCAAGTTGTCAAAAAATTGAACAGAACATCCAAAACTAAGGAAAATAAGGTATAAGTACCAATGTGCATTAGTAGTTAAACTGACAAAGGCACAGACACAGAAGGTAATGTATGATGTTCCTGGACGTGGTGGCAAAGCAGAGGCTCAGTTTTATTTGTTGGATGAATCAGGAATTAGGCCTCAGCATATAAGTACATTTAATACATAGTAAGGTTGTATTTCTATATATCTGGAAAGTTTGCATTGTTGAATAAAAGCTGGAAAAATAAACATCCACCTGGAAGAAAATGAAGTTGATCCCCTGCCTCTGTTGTGTTACATAAAATCTGGGGGATTGCCTGCTCACTGGAAGAGTAACCAGTTCTTTAGGTGAACAGAATGAAAACTACACCCTAATCAGATCAAGAGATTCAGGAGTAAAAAACAGACATATTTTACTAAATAAAATGCAAAACATTTTTAAGGCCAAAAGTTTCACCAAAGTCAATTAAGAAATAACAAATTTTCTTTATTTTTCTTTTTACTTTCTTAAATTTTATTGAATTTATTGGGGTGATATTGGTTAATAAAATTATGTAGGTTTCAGCACCTACTATCTAACATATCACCTGTATGTTGTATTGTGTGCTCAGTGCCCCAAGTCAGGTTGCTACCATTTATCCCCCTCTAATCCTCTTCTACGTCACCCCACCAAAATAATTTTTAAAGTCATTATAAAGGCTGATAATGAAAAAGTAATAACCATATAATAATATTCAAATTAAAAAGACCATCAAATATGGTCTTTGATCAAAATCAGAAGAAATTCAGAAAACAACAAAAAAGTCCTTTCACACCTGTCAGCCTGGAGAAAAACTTAGAAAAATGTCACATTGACTGGGGTGCAGACTTTTAAACAGGTAAAAATGAATGCTTTTATTTTTCCTGGCAGAACTGTGAAGTGTTACAACATCAGGAAAACAGTCTGAAGGCAGCTGCAGTCACTACAAGGACCTGTGTTTCTAACGCAGGGCTCCTCAGTCTCTGCAGGACTGACATCCTGGGCCAGGTCTTTGTCTGAGGGGTGGTCTCTCCTGGGCATTTCAGGATGTTCAAAGCATCCCTGGACTTTACTGACACCTCCCATGTGACAGCCAAAAATGTCTCCAGACATTGCTCAGTGACCCTGGGGAAACAGTATTGCCACTGGTGGAGAACCAGAGTTTTAATGTAACAATCTCAAAATATTTTCTTATATTGTTATAATAGCAATGTATTGAGAAAGCGTACCTTAGATTTCAGGTGTGACTAGCACAGCCACACCACAGAATATTATGTAGACATGGAAATAATGAATCAGCATCTTACACCCTTTTTGACTGAAGGGAAGATCATAGATATTGTTGAGTAAGAGGGGAGAGTGAACACATAGGAAAAAACTGTACAACACACAAAGAGCATTTCTGATGGGCCAGGATGCTGTTTATGCATCTGTACAAAAGCCCATGGGTGTGTATGTGAGCATAATGTAAGCCCTAATGGAATAAAGATTACCAGCAGTAATGTAATCAGGTTAAGTATACTGATTACAAAACTATTGTATGACAAATAAAGTGAGACTCAAATTAATTTATAATAAAAGAAAATAATAACAATATCAACATGGGCCACTGATGCCAGATTAAATTTCCAAAGACTTGGAAATAAAAGAATGTGATAGAAAAGCTTTTAAAATCAGGGAGAAAGCAGTACCTAAGTTATCATTTCTTCTTATATAGAGGTATATGGATTCAAATTATCTTATGGAAAGTACAGATAACCTCTAGTCAAATCCTTATAGAGTGCTTTCCAGAGGATGGTATATGATGCCAGTTTTGAAAACAGAGCTAACCACAGAAGGCCAGAGGAACAATGAAGAACCGTGGAGATGTGAACAAGTTGGCAGTATGTGTGTAGGTGATTCACTAGTGCTGAGCACGCAGAACATTCAGTCTCATTGTTTATAGCAAGGATTCACAAGTGAAGGATAGAAAAGTAACAGCTGTATTTTTTCAGTAAGAAAAGTAAAAAATTAAAAAGCAATGGAGAGAATACAATGTGACTGAGTGATAGATTTGAACCCACACAGTTAATAAATACTCACAATTCTCCACATATATGTACATAAAAGTACTCAATGACAACAACAAAGTTGGTGGGAAAAAACCTCTCCAAATCCTTGATTAGGAGAATGCAATGAAAAATAGGAATCAAAGCATGCTGACCCCACTCTGCAAATGTCAGGAATTTACAGACAGTTTACAATAGAGGGAACAAATGAATAACTAACCCACAAATGTATTCAGGTCACAGGTAATGAAGCAATGGCAAAATTAAGCTATTTAGCACACCTCTTTTTACTTATCAAATACATTTTTTTCATACTAATTGAATACCCAGAGTGAGAAAAGATACTGTGGAATGTAAATCTCATGACCACTGTTGCAAGGTAATATTTGCAAGACATATATTGAATATAGATCTGTCTCATCAACATGGAAACAGTCTTGAGTATGTCCCATGATAAAAATAAAGAACTGCCCTCACTTTACTGCACATCTCTCCACACCTAGTACTCTATTTCCTACTCCCTTTAGTTGCAAAACTTGTTGCTCATGTTCTACTTTCACCTGAAATACTTTATGCCTCCCATTCCCGCCTCAGCTGGGCTTCCATCAGTGAGTTGTGAGCAATGATCCATGTGTTGCTGACTTCAATGTTCACTTCTCCTTTTAGCATCACAAACAAATCATGAACTAGTTACTCAGGCAGGCAAGCAACCATAAGCTGATGGCTGTCAAAGACCTCAGGTGAACATGCTTGGCTTTGGCTCTCTGACCCTTTCCTGGAGCACCTATTGCTGCACCCTTGGCCTCACCTAATGCAGATCTCTGAGAGGATAGACTCACCTGATCCTGAGCTCTGAGAGGATGGACTCCCAGTAAAGAAAGTCTAGCCTCCTGGATGGGCGACAATGGAGGAAGAAGCTCTCTTCTCAGACTAGACAGCAGGAAGGAGGCAAGCATTGGTCTCCTACACAAACTTAGGGTTCTAAAAGCAACAACCAGTTCCCATTCAGCCCAAGGTCACACATGCTGAGAGACTGGAGATGAGGAGCTATTTACAGCTCCCTATGTCTGCTCATTAGGTACATTTCTATCTTCTTACTCCAGCCTCTAACTGCATGATTTCCCTGTGGGTCTAGACAGAAGGGACCATTTTCCTGGAGATTCTGCATTCCCTAAACACTAGCTTAGAAGTCCAGTGAATCCTATTTTTACTAGCTCCTCCTCATAAAGCCTGTGGGTTCCAGAAGACTAACCTCCTAGCACTTTATCCCTACCCTCATTTAAAATTTTTCCAAATTTAAGACTGAGCATCCAGTCTGGATTAGAAAACTCAAATCCCCAAATGTTGAATTGTGGTAGGGACTTGGCCCCTCATGTCCACAGAAAATTGCTCTTTTTCTTTTCAACAAGGGGGAGAACTAAATTCCTTTCATTAAACCTTGAGAGTTACACACTGGGCTTCATGACATGTTGGCCAAAACAATTTGGAATTTCAACCTCACATCACAAGAGTTGTCATTTAGTCCCTCACTATGAAATATTTGTTACTTACAAAAATACATTTAGATTTTTTTGCACTATGATCTAAGCTAGGAATAGGAAAGTAAATAGGTTCTTCGTCGTAGCCTCCAGAAGAAAGGCAGCCCTTCAAATGTCTTGATTTTATCCCCATGAGACCTCAGGAATATGAGAGCATATATGTGTTTTTTAATCACTAGTGTGGTAACTTTACATTAGCATTAAAAAATTGAATACAGACATTTATCCAAAGGAATTTTTGTTCAAGAAACTGAGATAAAGTGTCTCATTTCATTCATTTAGCCTCCCCTAAGTAAAAACATTTTGCATTATAATCTCCCCTTAAGTGGAAGACACATACAATCATTTTGTAGATATTCAGCCTCTCTGGCTGGTAGAGAATTTCTTCTTGCATAGGTGTCAATGTGCTTCATATTTGATGCTTTTGAGGCAGTTATATAGGAAAAGAAATTCATTTAGATTTATGTCTATCATTTACTTTAAGTCTTTGTGTCTAAATTTCTACATCTTTAAATTTTATGTTAATTTAAACATTCACTCTTCATATCCTTTTCAACTTTCTCTTAAGTTTCTTTTCAAATATGAGATTATGTATGAATCTGTTTGTGTCTATATGTGTGTGTGTTTATTTGAAATAAAAAATGTACATGAATGAACATATATATGCATACATACCACTTTCTCACTGAACAGTTTATTTGGACTCAACAAAATATGTCCACACATCTCATTTATTTATTTTTTTTGCAAGGAGGGAATAGTATTTATTTATTTTAATATGTTTTATTAATTATGTTTTATTAATTATGTCATTACAGTTGTCCCAATCTTTCTCCCTTTGCCCCACTCTATCCAGTACCCTCATTCTCTCCAGCAATTCCTCCCTTAGTTCATGTCCATGGGCCATGCATATAAGGTCTTTGGATACTCCAGTTTTTATACTGTTCTTACCATCCCCCTACTATTCCATACCTACGAATTGTACTTCTTAATCCCTGCACTTTTTCCCCCTTTTCCCCCCTTCCCTCCAAACTGATAACTCCTCAAATGATCTCCATATCTCTGATTCTGTTTCTGTTCTGGTCATTTGTTTAGTTTATTTTTTAGATTTAATTGTTGATAGTTATGAATTTATTGACATTCTAATGTTCATAGTTTTGATCTTCTTAAATAAGTCCTTTTAACATTTCATATAAAAATGGCTTAGTGATGATGAACTCCTTTAGCTTTACCTTGTCTGGGAAGCACTTTCTCTACACCTTCCATTCTAAATAATAGCTTAGCTGGAGAGAGTAATCTAGGTTGTAGGTCCTTGCTTTTCATGACTTTGAATACTTCTTGCCAGGGCCTTCTAGCCTGCAAAGTTTCTTTTGAGAAATCAGCTGACAGTCTTATGGGAACTCCTTTGTAGATAACTACCGTATTTTTTGGACCATAAGTCACACCTAGGTTTTAGAGGAGGAAAATAGGAAAAACAATTTTTGAAGCAAAAAATGTGGTAAAATATTTAATAACATAAATAACATAATATTTCACCAATGTAAATGTAAAGCTACATTTGGACTATAAGACACACACCCCTTTTCCTCCCAAATTTGGGGGGTGCTTCTTATAACCCGAAAAATACGGTATCTGCTTTTCTCTTGTTGCTTTCAAGATTCTCTCTTTGTCTTTAACTTTTGGCATTTTAATTATGATGTGTCTTGGTATGATCCTCTTTTTACCCATCTTATTTTGGATTCTCTGCGCTTTCTGGACTTGTATGTCTATTTCCTTCACCAAATTAGGGGTGTTTTCTTTCATTACTTTTTCAAATAAGTTTTCAATATCTTGTTCTTTCTCTTCTCCTTTGGCCACCCTTTTGATTCAAATGTTGATACCTTTGAAGTTGTCCCAGAGGGTCCTTAGCCTATCCTTGTTATGGAGGATTCTTTTTTCTTCTTGTTGTTCTGATTGAATGTTTTTTTCTTCCTTATGTTCCAAATCATTGATGTGATTCTTGCCTCCATCCATCCCACTGTTGGTTCACTGTAAACTTTTCTTTATTTCACCTAGTGTAATCTTCATTTCTGCCTGTGTCCTTTTTTATGCTGTTGATGTACCCAATGAGTTCCTTGAGCATACTAATAACCAGCATTATGAACTCTGCATATGATAGATTGCTTGTCTCCATTTTGTTTAGTTCTTTTTCTGGAGTTTTGTTCTGTTCTTTCATTTGGGCCATATTTCTTTGTCTCCTCAGTTTGACAGCCTCCCTGTGTATGTTTCTGTGTATTAGGTAGAGCTGTTTTGACTCCCTGTCTTAATAGTGTGGCCTATTGCAGAAAACCACACTAGTAGGTTGGATGGGGTAGAGCCTTACATAATTGCCATGTCAAGGCAGCCCATATGAACCAGGTTGATGGAGTCTCCAATATGGTATTGCCACTCTGTGACTCTGTATGTGAGAGGGCTCAGAAAGGGGCAATGCTGCTGCCTGGCCTCTGGAGCTTTGTCTGGGAGGAAGCTGTTCTCCAGCACTCACCCTGATACCAGTCACTTCAGTTTCTCCCTGTATTCCAGCTGCTTCCACCAGTGCTGGAGCCCACAGGGAGTGAGTCTGTGTAAGTTCTAAGTCCATTGCAGGCCCTTTAAGAGGACACATGTGAGGATCCTGCAGTTTCTCCCACCACCCCAAACCGCACTGGTTTTTACAGACAGAAGTTATGGGAACTTATCTTCCTGGCACTGGAAACCTGGGCTGGGTGGTCTGGTGTGGGGCTGGGATCTCTTGCTCCCAAGGTAACCCTCCCAATTTTTATCTACCAAACATGGGTGTAGGACCAGCCATTCCATGTCTCCATGTCTCTGTGTCTCCATGCATCTCTGCTCCGCCTACCCATCTGAATGCATGTGACTTCTTTAATTCCTAGGTTGTCAGATTTCCATACAGCTCAATTTTCTGACAATTCTGGGTGATAGTTGTTTCGTAGTTTAATTGTAATTTTTGCTGTGGTTGTGCGAGGAGGTGAGCCATGTTTACCTATGTCTCCATCTTGACCAGACTCACTTACTTCTTGCAACATTCATCTGAAGTTAGGTTTACTATCCTACATCACTTTCAGAAATAAGGAAATTGAGGCTCAGGTTTAACAATTACATTGAGAAGCCACTAAAGTTTATTGTGCACTTTCTTGACTTACACACGACTGGAAAGATGAGGTATGGACTACAATTTTTATGGCTTTTATTCATCACATTGTATATTTTAATCATGCTCCAGTTGTATTATACAATTATACTTTAATAAGTTACTTAGAAGGAAAAAAGCATAGCCGTGCATAGATTGGAGTAGAATTTAGAGCTCAGGTAGCTGATTCACACCAAGAAATGGTAGAAAGTATCTCTTCTACCTGGGAAAAAAACAAAGTGCAATATAAAAAAATAAATAAATGTACAAAATGAAGAAGATACAAATTCATAGATATAGAGACCAAACTAATGGTTACTTGAGAGGGAGGGTGCCAGATGAGGGAATAACAGGAAAGGGATTAGGAGGTAAAACATCCATTTATAACACAAGTCATGGGGATGTAAAGTACAGCATAGGGGACAAAGTCAATAATACTGCAATAACTATGTATGGTGACAGATGGTTACTAGACTTATTATGGTCATCATTTTTGAGATAATAAATATTGAATCACTATGTTATACACTTGAAATTAATATAATGTTGTATGTTAACTATAATTAAAAATAAATTTTAAAGGTACAGTTGGCAATAACTTCCTAGGAGAGGCTAATGTAACCCCATGGTTCTTTGAATGTAGAAGAGGAAGGAAAAATATGTAATTGGTATCAGGGCAAGATTTTAAAATGCTACACTGCTGGCTTTAAAGATGGGTAAAGAGGAGTGACATCAGAGAAATTACAGTGTGGGAGATCCCCTTGGTCTCTCCTCTAGAAATGTCAACAATTTGAACAGCTACAAATTCAACAAAGGGTTCCCTGCTCAATGTACATGCATGCCTGAGAGATAGATCCTCATATTGAAGCATTTAAAGGTGGGCAAGCAGGAACAAATAGGGGAAGCAAGAAAGGCAGAGGGCTCAGAGTAGCCACAAACACAGACTTACAACCTGGAGCTCACAGCAGGGTTCATCCTGGAGAGGGGAGAGAGCTGGTTGTGACTGGCACCTCCTTCAGCTGGGAGGCCCAGAGAGACTCAGTGGGCACTCCTTCTGGAGTGAGCAGTGTGAGCTGCATCTGAGCCAAGAGACCTGGGAAAGGACACAGCACAGGGGTTCTGTTGCAGCTGTCAGACAGTTGGCATTCAGACAAAAAAATAAAATAAAGTCATTGAGTCCTGCTGTCCTATAGACTTCCCAAACTCACCTTCCATTGCCCTTGGTATTGGGCTGTGGAGCACTTTATCTACAAATTCAAGAACTGTTACTACTAATATTTCCTCTGCGTAAAGGGTGCACTAAGTGACTGATCCCTGCTTGGGGTTCTCAGGTGGAAGAGACCCATGGAGGTCCGAGGTCACCATTACCAAGATGAGAAATTAAAGAGGGCAGCCAGGTTACCCCAGAGAACCCCACCCCCAAGCATTGCTGCTACATTGACTGCAGCTGCTGGGGTCAGCTTTGGGATTTTGCAATTTCAAAAATTTGTGATTCAGCACCACCTATTAGCAAATGATGGCAAGACTTCTTCATAGCAATCTGCTAGAGAAATGCCACACATACATAGATGCCTAGACAGAGAAGAGGTGAATCAAATACCATGAATAACCAGGTAATGAGGCAGCTTGGGAAGAAAATAAAAAATCTCCAGAAAGCAAACTTGAACACATGGAAACATGTGATATAAATTATAATTTAATATTGCAGTTTTGAAAATACTCAAGAAGATGCAAGAAAATACAGACAATTTAATACAGTCAGAAAACAAATTTATGAACAAAACAAGTACTTTACCAAAGAGATTGAAACTTTAAAAAAGAATCAAATAGAAGTTCTGGAGATGAAAAATTCAATAAAAAGAGATCAGAATGAACTAGCGAGCATAGGAAATAAAGCCAACCAGAAGGAAAAGAAAATTAGTGATATCAAAGATAGAAATCTAGAAATGATGCAGAGGGAAGAAGAGAAAGACTTCAGCATAAAAAATGAAAGAGCTCTACAAGTACTATCTTACTCCATGAGAAAAAAGCAATATAAGAATAATAAGCATAACAGAAAAAGAAGAGAGGGAAAAGGGAACAGAGAGCCTATTCAAACAAGTAGCTGATGAGAACTTCCCAAACCTATGAAAAGAGCTACATCCTCAAATCCAAGAAGCAAACAAAACACCTAGTCATCTCAATCCAAAGAGACCCTCTTTAAGGAACACTGTGTTAAAACTTTAAAAAAATAATGACAAAGAAAAAATTCTCAAAGCAGTCAGGCAAAGAAGGAACTGACCTACAAAGGAAAACCCATCGGGTTATTATCAGACTTCTCAGCAGAAACTCTATAAGCCAGAAGAGAGTGGGACCAAACATTCAAACTACTTTTGAAAGAGAAATTACTAGCCAAGAATAATATACCCAGCAAAGTTATCTTTTAGATATGAAGGAGAAATAAAGACTTTGCGGACCTCCATTGCAGGAACGATTCAAGGGGATTCTTCTACCGGAAACAAAGAACAAAAGGTCACAACACTAGTAGTAAGATCGCCAACAAATCTGAAAAATAAACAGGGATAATTTGTGACAACAAAACGTAAATGGGGAGGGGATAAAGGTCTGAGTTTGCAAAGAAGGCTAGAGATTGGATGCATTCAAAAGAAAAAAAAACTACTGTATATATGAAATTCTTTTTTCATAAACCAAATGATAACCACACACAAAGAATCCAAAACTAAGACAGAGCTTACAAAAGAAGAGGAAAGAAGTAAGGATTACCACCAAACAAAAACAATAGACCAAGACACAAAGGTAAAAAATCAATAGAGACACAGAAACACCAGAAAAAAGATTAAATGGCTATAGGAAATCTTTATACATCAATAAATAACTAAATGTAAATGGACTGAATTCTCCAATAAAAGAGACACACAGTAGGAAATTGAAACAAAAAACAAAACCCAACCATACGCTGCCTTCAGGAGACACATCTAAGGTGCAAAGACAAAGGCAGACTCAAAGAGAAAGTGTAGGAAATGATTCTCCAAGCAAATAATACTCATAAAAAGGCAGGTGTAGCTATACTTATATCTGATGAAATAGATTTCAAAATAACAAAAGTAGTGCTACATCAAGAAGACATGACACTTCTTAATATATGAGGGGAACCCAAAACACCAAAATTTATTTGTTAAAAATTGTGTATTTATTCTCACATGTTTAAGCTTCAGTCACCTTTAAAGTACTCTCCATTTGATGCAATACACCTATCAAGATGTTTTTTCCGGAGGGAGGCCGGGAGAGAGAGGGGAGAAGCCGTTCCAGTGTGAGTTTGAGGGCTGCGACCGGCGCTTCGCTAACAGCAGCGACAGAAAGAAGCACATGCACGTCCACACCTCCGATAAGCCCTATCTGTGCAAGATGTGCGACAAGTCATACACGCACCCCAGCTCTCTTCGGAAACACATGAAGGTCCATGAGTCCTCCCCGCAGGGCTCTGAATCCTCCCCAGCTGCCAGCTCTGGCTATGAGTCCTCCACACCCCCGGGGTTGGTGTCCCCCAGCACCGAGCCCCAAAGCAACTCCAACCTCTCACCCGCGGCGGCGGCGGCAGCGGCAGCAGCAGCAGCTGCGGCGGTGGCGGTGTCCGCGGTGCATCGGGGTGGAGGCTCAGGCAGCGGCGGTACAGGCAGCAGCTCTGGCGGAGGCGGCAGCGGGGGCAGCGGGGCGGGAGGCGGGGGCGGCAGCAGCTCTGGCGGGGGCAGTGGAACTGCCGGGGGCCACAGTGGCCTCTCCTCCAACTTCAATGAATGGTACGTGTGAGGGGCTGGGGCCTCTCTCCTTCTCGAGTCCCCACCCTGGCGTAGCAGTCCTCCGTCACCCCGTGGGCACCCTGTGATTGTGTTGTTAAAATTATGAATCCGATTTTTATGATGATTAAAATGATTTTACCAGCAAAAAAAAAAAGATGTTTTTTCCACATCTTGGAAAAAATATTTTTTGAACTCGTTGATTTTGATGCCTTTTAGTGCTTCTGCTGTTTTTTGTTTCACCTCTTCCACATCACCAAAACGTTTCCCTTTGAGGACTTTTTTTCACCTGGGGAAACAAAAAAAGTTGATTGGTATGAGATCAGGTGAATGGCAGGGTTGGATACAGGGGTCGTGCCATTTTTGGTCAAAAACTGGTGATCACTCAGCACAGAGTGGGCAGTTGTGCTTGTAAATCACCCATCATAAAATGGACAAACTCATTAAAAGAGTCTTCAAAAAAATTCATTGAAGCTGAAGGCAGCCTCTCACAACACCACCAGCTGGTCCACTGATACAAATGGGATCCTAGAACACTCATGTAGAGGAGGAAACCTGTACTATAAGGGGTTAGCCCTCCAGAAGATAATTCTGGGTTTTGGGGGGTCCCCTCTCATACAAGAATCAACCAATGAATGCATAAATAAGTGGAACAACAAACTGAGGTCTCTCTCTTTCCCCTTCTCTCTTTTTAAAATGAATTTAAAAAAAAAAAAAAGAATGACACTTAAAGGAAGAAATGTCCTTTAATGACCCAAGAAATGACCCAGGAAATCTGCCTCCTGGCTGTCCCACCACCATCACTGCCTCATTATATAACTCAGGAGAAGTCTCCTGGACACCAGAACTGGGGCAGTGGGGCATAGCGTCCATTAGCTGTAATGGACCCCCCCATCTCTTCCTCCTGACTATATGTAAACAGGAGGGCTTGGACATCTGTCATATTTAGTTATCCACATCAGTGTTTCCCACTCTTCCTGTGGTTGGGAGATGTGTAAATGTTTTTCCACAGGGACAATCCAAATACCAAGGACTCTAGATTCTCATTATTACTAATTTTCTCTCTAGCAGAACTGGAGATCCTAAGGGGTTTCTGATGCAGCAGGTCTCCCTGGAGCCTCTATCCCGAGGAGGACATCCGTCTCTGCATGCACAGAGGCAGCACTGAGTAAGCCCATGATGCTAGTCCAGGAGGTTTTATTAGGGTCTGTCTTGGAATAAGGGTTGTTGACAAGTTCATGGGGTGTAGAGAAAGGCCCCTCACTCTGCACACAGACCCTGGTGAGTCAGGGTGAGAACTTGAAATCCAGCATGTGGGGACCTTGGGGGTCCAGGTATGATTGACATTCGACATTAGTGGAAGGGCGGATCTAAAGACGTGCTGATGTTTTCCACAGATGTGATGGGTTGAGTGTATGCAGGTATTTGGATGCAAAGATGAATTTTTGTCTACTTCTTTGCCGTTTGCCAACCCACAAGCAGATGTCCTGTTATGCTGAATTCTTAGTCTTTCCTTGTCTGTCTTCATTGCTATGAATCCAAGAAAGTCGGGCTTCTAGACAGCAGGAAGTCATCTATGTTGGTGTTTAATCCATAAAAGCTGTTGGAAGCAGCCAGGCATGGGTACTTGACCAAAATAACTTATCTGCCATGGTTTGGGGCCAGCCCCAGTTCGCCTTCTGAGGACCGGTCATTCTCCCCTCTTCCCCACTCCAGAGGACTTCTCAGTTCTGAATTCCTGGGCAGAAGAGCTAAGCACGGATTGCAAGAAAGATGCAGCATTCAGAGTTGAGAGTGCATAGGGTTTGGAATCAGATGAGGCTTCAAATTCTAGCCTGTCCTCTTAGTCGGTGTGTGACTTTAAGTTAGTCACTTGCCCTCTCTCAGTCCATTTGTCAATAACATTAGTTCCAAAAAAACATTGTTTCCCTGCAGAATGTATTCATTCAGCAATGATTAATTGAACAAACTCTGCTGTGGATTCTTGAGCTGGGGTAATTGGATGTGAGGAATAAATAAACAGTAAATGACAGTGTCCTGCAAACTGCTATTTGATTAATTAGGTGACCAAGGGTCCAGATCATGCCTGATCATGACAGAGAGATGTGAACGTTTTATTGGTAACAAAAGGTAAGTAATGTTGGTGCCTCTCCCCTGGTCACTTACCATCACCAGAGGAACCCCTAGACTCAAATTTCGACATCACTCAAATAAATGGGGACAGGCAGAGGTGAAACCACAACTTGAAAACTTTCCAAAGGGGCTCCTCTTCAACCCACATGAGATGTATTGATTTAGGAGTCACAATGAGAGGACCCAGCCCAGATTAAAGTAAGTCATGGTTAGTTCTGCCCAGCTCTGCCTGTCTGACTGACAGGGAAGAGGTTGGATGGATAGACAGCTTTTCTCCAAAGGATATCTTGGATGGGAAGAGTTTATTAAAAGCTCAGGACACAAGGGAATCACAGCCAGAATCTCCAGCCACAGAGAAACTGCATGTTAGAGATTACGAACACCCCAGGGCGTGCCTTTTAAAAAAGATGGATAAATAGCAGTGGACCACCTGCACACCCTGGAAGGAAAGGTGAGTTTGAGGGCATGCAGGACTGTGTGTGCGTGCGTGCGTGCGTGCGTGCGTGCGTGTGTGTGTGACAAATCCTGAAACATCTGTTACAGTGTTTGGGGAGAGTGTGTTGAATGCAAAGGGAAAAAACAGAGAACTGGGAATCAGATCCCTCTTTTGCTCAAATTTTGACTCTGTTACTTCTTTGGTGGGTGATGCTAGAAAAGTCACCACACTTCTCTGAAACTGTCTTTTCTTCCAAAAAAATACAAATAATATCTACAGACAGTGTTTATTTTTTATTGTGATAAAATATGCACAGTAAAAATAAAATACAAATTTACTATCTTAGCCCTGGCTGATGTAACTCAGTGGACTGAGCATGGGCCTGCAAAGCATAGGGTCACTGCTAGGATTCCCAGTCAGGGCACAGGCCTGGGTTGCAGGCCAGGTCCCCAGTAGGGGGCATGTGACAGGCAACCACACATTGTTGTTTCCCTCTCTTTCTCCGTCCCTTCCCCTCTCTCTAAAAATAATAAATATAATCTTTTTTAAAAATACCATTTTAATCACTTTTAAATGTACTGTTGATGATATTAAGTATATTTGCATTGTTGTGCAAACATGTCCACCATCCATCTCCAGACTTGAGGATTAAAGTCTTAAGCATGTAAACACTAGATGCCTTCCACACAGCACTCAGTTGGCATCAGCTCCTTTCAGGGTGAGGATATGAGAGTGGACAGAGCAAGATCAGATTCGTTTGGCCACTTAAATAGCCTGTGATGGGAGTTTCAGGAAAAGCTATTTTACCAGCTGTGAGACTTAATTGTTTTGGAAACTGATAAGTTGACAAAAAATTGCAAGGGTTTGTTTGTTTCTGTGTGAACACATATAAATAATGAGATATCCCCAGAGGTTTTGCTGGGTCTGAGTTTACTGTAATTCTAGAATAAAAATCTGGAAGAGGAATTGCTGAGTACAGTCCCTGCAGGTTATAACTATCCTGTCCCTAAACCGGAGGTTCTCGACTGAGAGTGGTTCTGCCTCTCTGGGGGACATTTGACCAGGGGTGGAGGAGAGTACTGGTATTAAGTGGATTAAGGCCAGGGGTGCTGCTAAACTTCATGCAAGACAGTTCCTCACAACGAAGACTTACCTGTCTCTGAATAATGCTGAGGTGGAAAAACCCTGTTGTAAACTAGTGGAGCTGAAGATGAATGAACTTTTAGAGACTGTACTATGGGATCTCAGAGGCCAGGAGGGACATGCAGGTTTCTCCCCAGGAAGTACAAGGACATCACAGAGCAGCACTACAGAGGACGATCTAGGCAGGGTCAGCCTTGACTATGGAAGAGGCCATAATACTGAACATAGTAGTTGTGCTGTATCGGGGGATATGTTCTTAGATCCCCAGGGGATTCCTGAAACTGCAGAGTATCAAACACACACACATATGTATATGTATATTTTTTCTCATATATATATACTTTCACTTAAAGGAAGCACTTAGTGTGGCATATCCAAATCTCTAGCACCACTGCCCTTGCACTTTGAAGCCAGTATGAAGTGAAATAAGTGTTCCCTGAACACAAGCACTGTGATACCATGACTGGACCTGCTAAGCAAGGCTGCTACCAAGTGCAGAATGGTGGGCAGCACAAGCAGCGGACATGCTGTACAAAGGCAGGATTCACATCCCGAGCTGGATGGAGCGGGATGACATGGGAGTTAATCACGTTACTCAGAATGGTGCACAGTTTAAAACTTACACGTTGTTTATTTCTGAAAAGTTTCATTTAATATTTTTGGCCTGTGGCTGGCTGCAGGTAACTGAAGGTATGGAGGGTCTACTGTAGAAACGACACCAGAAGCCAGCACTGCTGAGAATGTCCTGTGTGTCTGGCACAGTGCTGCACACTGATCATCCACACTCTGTCCCCAAGAGCATTAGCAATAATTATATAATGTATATATTACAATATATTATATTTAATAAGTATCACAGTTTACTTATTGAGCACTTGCCACATGACAGGCACTGAGCCCTTAATATTATCCTTTTGCTTAATCTTCACATCAGTGCCTGTGACCAGATTACTGCCACACATTTTATGGATGAAGAAACTGAGGTTGAGTAGCTACCCAAGGTCATGCTGCTACCAAAAACTTGAGCTGGTAACGAGATCATTTTAGTCTTACTCCTGGGTACACTCTCCTAACCACCAATCCGTACTGCCCATGTGCTAAATTCCTTCTTGGAACAATTTTGCCTCCTCTAGCTGCCTGGAAAACTCCTACTAGGCCTTCAACATTCAGCTACAATGTGCCCTCCCTTATGAAACCTTTCTCAACCTGATCCCAGGCAGAGCTTCATCCCCTGGGTACCCAAAGCACTGAGCATGTGTCTCTGTCACCCTCCTGATGAGACCGTTCTGAAATGATGTGAACAATGCTCACTTTTCCTCAAACTCTAAATTTTATAACCACAGAACTAAATTATCTTATTCTCTTATGTCGCTGACTTTGGAAAATGCACCAGTAAGGTAGCCCTTTCTGTTTTTAGCTGGATTTCACTATTGGAAATGTCTTTGTTGGGGTGAACCACACAGCTGGCCGCACTAACATCCACCTCCCAGTAGCAGGGAGCAGCTGGTTCTACCACATCCTTCTTATTGAAGCTCTTCCGATACTGCGGGCAGCTGTCATCTCTCCTTAGAGGCTTTCCTGACCATGTCCTATGGTGCCCCCAGCCATTTCCTACAGAACGTTCTACCCAGTTCCTTCACTGTACTTCCCTTTAACACAAAGAGCTTGTCCACTTACCTCTTTTGCATTGGTATCCTGATGGAGATTGTGGGGTCCAGGGAAGCAGGGACCTTGTCTGGGTGATTCACCTTTGAAAGTTTTGTGCCCAGCTTAGCACGTGACAAATTTTGTTGAATGCATGTGTGAAAGGGGCTTGGATGTGACAGAAAAATCAGGTTGGTGAATAATTAAAGACTGCCTTGAAGGCCATGTGAAGATGGCAGCCTTAGGACAAAGAGCTTCAGTGAGGGCCTCAGTAGAATCTATTTACCTCTAAATAACCTGTCTTGCTGCTTTTGTAACCAGCAGTTGGGAATAAACACTCTTCTGGCCCTGCATTGTTCACTGTTCGAATTGTGTGTGGTGTATAGTATTCCAGGGCAATCTGGGGTTGCTTGGGGGCTTGGAGGTTGCCAAGGGAATTAAGCACCCCTGTTTTAGGTGGGAAATTCCTTCTTGTCCCTGGCCATCTTTCTTGTTCACTCAGACAATATTTATTAGAGACTCACAACCTTCCAGGCCTGGTAACTTACTGTAGTCCTTGAAATTGAGTCAGACTACTCACATGTTGCTACTCTCCCATCCAATGCAACAAAGTCACCAATAATTGTGAGCTCATTGACAACTGTCCCACCTTCCTAACCCTAGGCCATTTGACCCCCAAGTGGCACCCAAGTGTCCCTATGGCTCGAACTCCCTAGATTTACACCTTCCATTTGATCCCAGTGCTGGCTCACAATGCATTTGTCTTTGCTCCAGATGCTTACCCAGGTATTCAGGCCCTGGCCTATCTCTCTGTTTTCTTGCTTGGATTGTTGCTTCAATGCCATCCCCTATTTCACCTCCCAGCATTTTCAGAATCTCACCTCTACTTTGGCTCCAGGATCATTGAGATGAGAGCTGTTGAAATGTTCTAATGGGGCTGTTACTGTTCTTGGCTTGGACCTCAAAATTTGTAATAGAACAGTCAGTGGGAAGCTCTTGCCTGGCATGTGGCCAGGCATCTTATTCAGAGATGCAAGTTCTGCTCTCCCATCCCATGGCTGTAACAAATATCACTAACTGATTTCACCAACTGATTATAGCTTCCCCCTCTACTAATTCTAGCTGTGACCTCACAACTCTTCTCAAGATGGTACTCTAAGCAACCACTACCACTTGATGGCCAGGTGGGATGAAACTTATTTTCCAGTCCCACTCAGTCTTTTGCCATTGGTCTCCTGTTCTGACTGCAGCAAAGGTATATTCTGTAAAAATGGGGGGTGTGAATCAATCAATGACCTCTGACTTCCTTCTGGTGGGCCTCTTCAGTCGCTCAGGGCCAAGTCAGCTACTCTTCTCCCTAGTGGCTGCAATGTTTATCATGGGCCTTCTGGGCAACGCTGTTCTGCTCTTCCTGATCTACGTGGACTCCCGGCTCCACACACCCATGTACTTTCTGCTCAGTCAACTGTCCCTGTTTGATGTTGGCTTTCCCCTGGTCACCATCCCCAAGATGGCATCAGACTTTTTACAGGTGAAAAATTCCATCACCTTTGGGGGTTGTACAGCTCAAATTTTCTTCCTTACGCTTATGGGTGTAGCTGAGGGCATCCTGTTGGCTCTCATGTCCTATGATCGTTATGTGGCCGTGTGCCACCCCCTGCAGTATCCTGTGCTTATGAGGCGCCATGTGTGCCTACTCATGGTGGGCTGCTCCTGGATGGCAGGTGTGCTCAATGCCTCCATCCAGACCTCCGTCACTCTACACTTCCCCTACTGTGCCTCCCACATCGTGGACCACTTCTTCTGTGAGGTGCCAGCCCTGCTAAAGCTCTCCTGTGCAGACACCTCTGCCTATGAGTTGGCGCTGTCCATCTCCGGGGTGCTGGTCCTCGTGCTTCCCCTGTCCCTCATCGCCACCTCCTACGGCCACGTGTTGGGGGCAGTTCTACGCATGCGCTCGGAGGAGGCCCGGCACAAGGCCTTCACCACCTGCTCCTCCCACATCACGGTCGTGGGGCTCTATTATGGTGCAGCTGTGTTCATGTACATGGTGCCTGGTGCCTACCACAGCCCACAGCAGGACAACGTGGTCTCCCTCTTCTACAGTCTCGTCACCCCCACACTCAACCCGCTCATCTACAGCCTGAGGAACCGGGAGGTGCGAGTGGCTTTGGTGAAAGTGATCCACAGAGCTGCGCTCAGACCACATAGGAGGCTGCTGGTGTGATCGCAGGAGTCTTCCATCCCGCCCATCACTTCAAAGCACCCACGTGTGAAGCAGCTGCTGAGAGCTTATCTTAAAGACTGTGTCAGCTTCTTCTCATGCCATGACTAGCTGAGTTCATGTTTTCTCCCATGGATTTCTGGAAATCAGTGGTATCAGCCCCAGTCACTTTTCATATATTCTTTCCCTACTCTTCAGTACTCTTTACATGAATGAAAGGCCCTACTTGGTAAAGTTGAGATCTTGCTGAAACGACAGAAATTTACTTCTCACTGTTCTGGAGGCTGGGATGTCTAAGATCAAGGTACCGGCTTATTCTTTTCCTGGTGGGGGCTCTCTTCCTGGCTGTAGATAGCTGCCTCTATCAGGGAAACTGTGCCCTCAGATGACAGAAAAGAAGTACTCTGATGTTTCTGCCTCTTCTCATAAGTGCATTGGGCCTATGGGATTAGGGCCCTCCCATTACGACCTCACTTAACACTCATCCTTCCTCACAAACCCTATCTCAAATACATTCACGTGGGAGCTTAGGGCTTCAGTACATGCATTTGGGGGTGACGCAAACATTCAGCCTATAACAGTGAATTAATAATTACAAATATAACCACAATTAGTTATAATAATTAAAATAAGATATATTTGATATAAATAAAATATATAAATTATAATAGTCATACCTAATCAATATTAAGTAATTATAATAAGTCAAGATTGGTAAAAATAATATTAGTAACACTAACATTTGCTGACCACTTGTTTTGACAGTTGTACAGCACTTCACCCTCTCAGCAGCTTTGTGATGCAGGAACTGTGATGCTTTATGTGTATGAAAAAATGAGTCCCCAAAGAGAAAGAGTAATTCACCAATGGTTGCACAGGGGCAAGTGACAGGACTGATAGTTGAACCCAGGTTTTTCTGTTGGTAAAGACACGGTTCTTTAAACAATTGTGCTTTATTCACTGTTGAGCAGGTGATGACTGCAATGGATTGTATGTTTGCATGTGTTGGGTATTTGGACCAGGCAACATCAAAGTGACCATCAAACTCTGGATAATGTAAAAGGTGATGGGGTCAAACTCCATGGTATATTAAAAATATTTGTTAAAACTGAAAAAGCTATTACCATATCCATTCTTTATCAAAGAATGACTATTTTATCAAGGCTTTTTTTATCCTGATCATTTCTCTTTTTTTTTCCATTTTATTTATTTATTCTTAGAGGGGAAGGGAAGGAGAAAGAGAGAAAGATAAACATCAATGTGTGGTTGCCTCTCATGTGCCCCCTAGTGGGGACCTGGCCTGCAACCCAGGCATGCACCCTGATTGGGAATCAAACCAGCGACCCTTTGGTTCGCAGGCGGCACTCAATCCACTGAGCCACACCAGCCAGGGCTAAAATCTATCTGCATTTTAGAAATGCACTTCAACTCATCCATGGATCCAACAGGCTTCAAAATAAAAAGAAAAAAAATGTTTTAAGAAAATAGCACTAGCTACTAATCTTAGGTTCTCTTGTTGAAGATGACATGCAGAATTATCTCACCTTAATATTTGTTTCTGAAAGTAATTACTATAAATCCGCATTACAGTGATGTCTTTTAAAATAGAGGCCTGATAAACACAGTATATTTACAACTTTATGAACTCTCATGTTGAAAGTTTTCTGGAACATTATAGATGGGCTAATTTCCATCAAGCTTGCCCATGTTACTTACATTTGCATTTCTTTTTGGTGAGAGTTCACATGTGTAAAGATGTGGACCAACTGACGTCTTTCCCACAGTTTACACTCAAGATTTACCCAGTAAGTCCTTTCTAGCCTTTGAAAGGAACTTGCATGACTAGAGTCTTTTCCCATTTTTACATTTATATAATATCTCTACACTGTGCCCTCCCATGCCTTCAGTTGTGTGGCAAATAAAGTTTTTTCCACAATGTCTGCATTCATAGAATTTTCTCCAGTGTGAGTTCTTTAGTGTATTTCAAGCCAAATGAGAAATAAAAGTGCTACCACATTGCTTACATCATAAGATATCGCTCTGTGACTTTTTTGTGGCCTCAGAAACCTCAGTAACATCTGAAGTTTTTGCAACTGTTGTGTTTATCAGGCTTCTCTGATACACGAGTTCTTCTGTGTGTTTCTAAAGAATTGTATTCTCTGGAGGCTTTACCACATTGCTTACATTCACAGGGTCTCTCATGTGACACTTTCAAGTTTTTGAAAGGATAAGGAATACATAAGGGCTTCACCACATTGTACATATTCATAGGGTTTCCCTCTGGTGTGCAAGCTTATATGTGTTTTTAACCTTTGGTTGTTGGAGGTTTTCCCACATTCCTGACATTCATGGGATTTCTCTCCAGTACGAACTCTTTTGTGTGTTTCAGAGGAACTGTGGTCTCTGTGGGCTTTACCAGCTTGTTGACATTCATAGGGTTTCTCTCCAGTGTGCTGTCTCATGTGTACTTTTAAGGTTGGGTGTTGGGAGAATGCTCTCCCACAGTCCTTGCATTCATAGGTTTTCTCTCCAGTATGAGTTCTTTCATGTAACTGAAAGGAAGAGTAGTAACTAAAGGCTTTACCACATTGTTTACATTTATAGGGTTTCTCCCCAGTGTGAATCCTTTCATGTATCCGAAATGAACTGGGAGAAATAAAACCTCTCTGGTACTCCTTACATTTATAAGGTCCTTCTCCAGTGTGAGTGATCATGTGTACGTGAAGGCCTGACAAATCACCAAAGGCTTTCTCACACTCCTTACAGTCATAGGGTTTCTCTCTAGTGTGAGTTCTTTCATGAGTTTGAAAAGTATATTTATATCTGAAGGCTTCCCCACACTGTTTACATTCATAGAGCTTCTCTCTGGTGTGCAGTCTCATGTGTACTTTAAGGTCTGGTTATGGGAGAAAGCTCTCCCACAATTCTTGCATTTGTAGAGTTTCTCCCCAGGGTGAGTCCTTTCATGACTTCAGTAGGAACTGGAACAACTGAAGGTTTTCCCACACTGTTTACACGCATAGGGTTTCTCTGCACTGTGAGTCCTTTCATGTCTTCGAAAGGAAGTGGGACAACTGAGGGCTTTACCACACAGCTTACATATATAGGGCTTCTCTCCAGTGTGAGTTCTCACATGGACTTGGAAAGTGGTGAGCCAGTTGAAAACTTTCCCACACTCTTTACATTGGTAGGGCTTCTCTCCGGTGTGAGTTCCTTCATGTGTCCGAAAGGAACTGGAACAACTGAAGGCTTTACCACACTGTTTACATTCATAGGGTTTCTCTCCAGTGTGAGATCTTTCATGTATTCGATATGAACTGGGACAATTAAATGCCTTCCTGCATTCCTTACATTTGTAAGGCCCATCTCCAGTGTGTGTTATCATGTGTCTTTGAAAGCTTCCAAGAGAAATAAAGGCCTTCCCACATTCTTTACAGTCATAGGGTTTCTCTCCAGTGTGAGTCCTTTCATGTTTTCAAAGAGAACTGGGACAACTGAATGCTTTACCACACTTTTCACATTCGTAGGGTTTCTCTCCAGTGTGAGTCCTTTCATGACTTCCATAGGAACTGGGACAACTGAGGGCTTTACCACACTGCTTACATTCGTAGGGTTTCTCTCCGGTGTGAGTCCTTTCATGTGTTTGGAAGGTTTGATGATATCTAAAGGCTTTTCCACATTGTTCACATTCATAGGGTTTCTCTCCAGTGTGAGTCCGTTTGTGCTTGCGAACAGACTGGAGATATCTAAAGGATTTCCCACATTCCTTACATTTATAAGATTTCCCTACACTGTGGTTTCTTTCATGTTTATCAAAAAACTGAAGACAACTGAAGGCTTTACCAAATTCCCTAAATTTATAAGGCTTCTCTCTGTATGTTTGACCCTTGTATGCTTCACGCCCAGTGTGACATCTTATGTGTTTATTAAGGGATAAGTGATGCATGAGGACTTTTCCACCTGTGCTGCATTCATACAGTTTCACTCCAGTGGTTTCCTTGTTCAGATTCCTATCTGGAAGAAGACTGAAGATTTCTCCATGTTGACTACCCTCTTCACTTTCACAGAGTCTCTCTTCTATATGATTTCTGTAAAAAACAAGTATGGTATAATGATCCCTTTATTAACAAATTTATATTAATTAGTTGGGTATTTAAACTACCTTTTTCAAAAGATTTTATTTATTTATTTTTAGAGAGAGGTAAGAAAGAGAGAAAGAGAGGGAAAGAAATATCAATGTGTGGTTGCTGCTCATGCGCCCTCCACTGGGGACCTGGCCTGCAACCCAGACATATGCCCTGACTGGGAATCGAACCTGTGACCCTTTGGTTTGCAGACCAGTACTCAATCCACTGAGCCACACCAACCATGGCTAAACTACCTTTTTAAATTGTTTAAAATATAAGGAATGTACCCATACTACTGTCAAAATAGTAATAGTCTTTTATGAAATTTATTGATACTATTTTGAAGTAAACTGTTTTGAAGATACTATTTTAACAATGACCATCTAATGTCACATGTAAGAATATATTTTTGATAAAAACATTCTAGGAATAACCAAATTTGAAGCAAAGTTTATTTGTTTTTTTTTTCCTCCTTTTAAGTTTTATAACATAACAGGATTTCCACATGATCCACTACTTTCTGTTGTGGGTGTTACTCACCTTAGTTTTCTCCCCTGGTTTTTGTCCTGATCTTCAATGCCATGATCTTCCCATTTTTTCCTTCAATGTAGGCCAAAAAGAAAAACCTTCTAAATATTAGAAATTAGACAAAAATTACTGGAGTCTAGCTCATTTGCCAGTTTAATGAGTCAATGCCTAGTTTATTTACCAATGTCCTACCTTTTCACAAGCCAAATCTTGGCAAAATGTCAATAAGCAAGAAACTCTTGTTCTGTAAGTGACGAAGTGATGGTAACTTGTAATCCTTAGCTATTGATTCCAAGTTCCTGAAGGTTTCCCGCCTCACATCTCTGTAGAGCTTCTTCTGTGCAGGATGCAGTAAAGCCCACTCCTGCAGACCAAAGTTCACAGCCACATCCTCAAAAGCCACCGAGTCCTAAAACGTCCCAAATATGTGTACAGTAGCATGCGTGAGACTGACAGCACTGGATGCCTCCATTTATATGGAAGTCACATATAATTCTGTCCTCTCCAAATATTTATTCTATGGCTGACCAAGAGATACTTCCTCCCTATCCACACTTACTTCCTCATAAATTAACAGCATCATGAGCACATGGGAATTGTTTACACACTTTTACTGTGATCACATTATATCTTATTGCTCTCTCATGGCAGAGTCTACAGCATGTGGGAAAATGACAGACACATATCACAAATGAAACCAATATTATTACTTTAAGACCTTCAATACATTGTGAGAAAAACTCTTTAATCTCCTTCCTTATTACCCACCATATACAGCCCTCCATGAGAGGAGAATTAAATCAATATAATAT